>APFE030716674.1:54459-77099 GCA_000404065.3 Pinus taeda | reverse complement strand
ATAGCTCAGAACAATCTTGTCCCATATTTCTTTTGTGGATTTATACTGCATAACTTTCACAAATTCTGATTGAGATAGGCATCCTAAAAGAGTATTGACTGCCTTTGCATTTGTTTCATATTTCTTCTTCTCTGTTGGATCTGTAGGAGTAGCTGATGGAAAAATATACCCTGTTTCTATGATGTCCCAGACTTCTGTACCCAAAGATTGAAGATAGGCAGTAACTCTTACCTTCCAATATATGAAGTTTGTCCCATAAAAAATCGGTGGCCTGATTGATGCTTCCCTCTCATAGTTGCTCATGATGATGGATCTTCCTTCAAGTGATCAAGCTCCTTCAGAAGAACCTTGCTCTGATACCAATTGTTGGAAATAATACTGAGGGGGGAGTGAATCAGTATTATCAAATTCTTTTCAATGTATCTTCCTTATTTATACTTTGAATTATTCTTCAGATATTGATCATTACTTTGTATGTTAGTACCATAAAATAATGAGCATGAACAAGAAAAACAGATAGTCACACCAAAGAAGACCAGATATAAGGTGGAAACCCAATGTGGGTGAAAACCACCTGCTACAATATGTCTCTATCTTCTTTCAATTAGAAACTCCTTTACAATGTACTGGTGCAGTCCTTTACCAGTACGCAGGCTGCAACCTACAGAGAGCTACAAATCTCTCTCGTTTTCCAGTCTCTCCTAGAAGGAAGCTACAACTCCCTTACTTCTTTTCTTTCAAGGACCACTTTTCATAAATTTTCAAACTGGATCCATGAAGATCAAATAATCATCAAGTACATGCCAATCATCCAAACTCCTTATGTTATCCTGTGTATCCACGCAAAGCGCATTCTGCTACCCCGCGTATCTCCGCACTTCGCCTCCTGTCGTGCTGCGTGCTTCTACTGTGCCAGCGCACCTTCTACTTCTATCGCGCTTCTATGTACCTCCGCAGCTTCTCCTTGTATCGCGCTGCGTACCTATGACCTTGCTCCGCATTGCTTCTTCTGCTTAGTCGCGTCCCTCCGCACTGTACCCTCTGTTATGCCGCGTACTTCTACTGTATCACCGCACTGTGCCTTCGATCATGCTGCGAGGCCCCACACTGTTCCTTTCGTCAGACCGTGTACCATCGCACTGCACCTTTCACCAAACTGCGAGCCTCCGTATCTGCACTGTAAATTTCCTGTGGACCTTTGATTGGAACCGAACTAACAACCCTCCAATGTGCCACTGACAATCAGATGCACAGATCTGATCATGCGCCCGAGAGATCACGACTTCATAGATTCACCTTCAAATTTTTAACATTGACAACCCAATATTTCAGATCTTAAGATATTCAATTGAAAGGTACCTTAGCCAAGTGATCTCCTTCCCTATTTATAGTCAAACCCTTATTCACACCATGGGACAAAACCATCAATAACCAATACAAGGGATCCAAACCGGGGCTAAATTAGATCCTATACTATGGGCCAAAACCATAGGATCAAGAACGGCGGGTTAAATACCACAGGCCAAACATAAGAAACCCCACGTGAGCGCGCTTTTTTGCCTTGAAGTGAGTGAACTGGGGTGCTGCACCTTCTGAACGGGAAACCTGCGGGTATGACCGCACCTCCTGGATGGCGAACCTGCGGGTCTACACCTTTTGAACCATTCACCTACGAGCCTCTTTCTTTCCATCATTTTGAGAGCCTTAACATACCATTAGCACTTGAGTGAGTTGCCGTCAAGTACAACACCTGTATCATAGAGCCATACCAGAATCATAATGACAACATTGATGTAGGTGTCTAGGTATATCTATCGCTACAACCATACAAGCAAATGTCCCTCAAGCAAGCTAAGAAGGATAATAAATTATCACCAAAGTATTATGGTTCGTACAAGGTGTTGCAAAAATATTGGTACTTTGGCATACAAATTGGAACTTCCTGCATGTTCCCGAGTGCACCCAGTTTTCAATGTTTCATGCTTAAATAAGGTTATAGGTGACAATCTCCCAGTTCAAATAGTATTGGAAAAGCTTGACGAGGAAGGAAAAAGAATATTGGAACCCGAAGTAGTCACAGAAACAAGAACTTGATAGCTGCATAATCGATCAATTTCAGAGTATCTCATCAAGTGGAAGGACTTACCCACTGAAGATTCTACATGGGAGGATGAGAATTTTATACAGAAGCATCTAGAACTACTCAAGCGTTGAGCACAACACTTTTTTGAAGGAGAGGGGCATGTTAGATCCCTATAGTACTAGTGTATCCCCTTTTTATTATTGGCATTGCACCCTTTATTGTTATTGTTGTGCCCATGTTGTCCCCATATTGTTATTATTGTGCCCCGTAGGAGCCCACTATTGTTATTGTTCTTCCCTTACAATATTATTGTTATGTTGGCTCTAATTAAATTGTGACTCCTTAGACTCCTATATATAGAAATGAGGTCTTGTCATTTGTATCATCCAATAATTTTTAATTGGTGCAATGTAAAGGAGGTTTCCCCCTCGAAGAGGCTACGTTTTAATTTGTTGATCTATCTCTTTCTTCTATTTTGTGAGTTGGTTGCATAACACAATTACAAATTGTTGTTCTTGCCTAAGATTAATTTATTTTCAAAGTAACATTTACATTTCTACAATTACTTTAGGATTTGATTTAACGACATTCACTCCATTACATAAGATTAATGAAATAAGGACACATTGCATTTTGCACATATATTACTGACACCTCTCATGTTTTTACAAACCTCAGGTTGATAATTTAAGTTGGTAGCCTTGGGAGCTACAACATTCTTGTTGCAATACTAAGGCTCATCACTTTTTGGCATCGTTGTTGTGGAGGTGTCAAAGTATGCATTGTTTTATTCCCTATTTGATTCATTTGTTTTACTTTTTGCAAAAACAAAAAAACTGCATTAGGCATATTTCATTTCAAAAATAGAAACTTGCATTGCATTAGCATTCTTATGCAATGCAATAAAAGAAAATAAAAAAATTACTTCTCCAACACCAACCCCCCATTTGACGATGTGGTGTAGTAAGAACCACATTACCTTCAAATTTTGCAGGTAGTAGAAGAAGAGGTGGAAAAGAAGGTAGAAGAAATGTATGGAGATGATGATAGCCTTACTGGATTTCCCATTCAAGATACTGATATCAATGTTCATATGAATAACATCCATCCATCTTTCCTACCCAAATTCCATGGTATGAGGTTAGAGGATCTAAAAACCTTTCTCTTTGAATTTGAAATCATTTTTAGATCTTATGGTTACTTACTAAACACAGAAAAATTAAAATTGTTTCTAGCAACATTGGAGGATAGCTCTCTCAAATGGTTCATGGGTTTAGGGATTAATTCAATAAGATCAAGGAAAGATATGTAAAATATAATTCTAGGAAAATATACATATCATGATATTAAAGAAGAAATCTTTATAATGAATAAAAAAGAAGATGAGAGCCTTGAGGATCTAATATAGAGGTTCATGTATAATGTTAAGAGGGAAAAGTTACATCATTTAGGATCTGACACACTTAAAACCCTCTTACTTAGAATAATTAGGGATGAGTGGATTGATCTCCTTGATATTCTTAGTAGAGGTGATATATACCAATTATCATTTGAATAAATTTTTGAAACACGCAAGCACATATCAAGAGGAAGGGAAAGAGTAAGTAAATCAACATCAAGATCAGTAGTTCAAGCTAAAATTGGAAATTTGTTTAATGACTTTAAGAAAAAAACTCTTAGCAATCAAGTGAACAAGTAGAAATGTTGAGAATGCAATATGAGGAAAAAGAAGATGTTGATATTTGTGTTGTCCATGGAGAATCACATTTTGTTAAATATTGTGCAACATTACCAAGGTTGAAGGAAGTTTACCAAAGGGACCATGGAGCAAGTCAATCACCAAAGCAGCTATGTTATGTAGTTCCAAGAGGACCATGGTAGCCTAATCAACCTAGTATGATGCAAGAACCTAATTCATAATTTCAATTTTATGCGCATCCATCTCAAAGTAATTGGAACACACCCTTTCCTTGCCAACCTTGGCCATCTCAACCCCAAAACTAATTTTGGAAACAAGGTTGGAAAGAAACTTATCGGATAAATCCACAATATCCTCAATATTTTCCACAATATTCTTCATATATAACTCCATGTTATCCCCACCGTCCACCTCCACCACAACCACAACCTCAACCACATCCATCTCAAAGATCCACTGTCACTCAACTATCTGTACCACCATTTCCAAACCCACATAAGTAGCCCAACCCACTTACAACGTTGAAGTACAATAATTCTAAACAACTCCTCTTGATTTAAATAATATCCATCTTAGCTCAAGAAGAGTATTGCAAAAAAGAGATTATTTTGATTTCATTGAAGGACAACATTCAGAAAAAGAATATTCAAATGAGGAGACCAAAGAATCATGGGTTGTGCTTTATGAAGAGTAGACATCAGAATCGGAGATTGAGAAATTTCTCTCATGATTACCATAAGATCATCGACGTGTTTAAGAGAATAATAAAAAAAATGAGGAAGATTTGAATTTAATGGTAGAAGACATGAAGAATATGAGAAAGAAAACCAAGGGCATCAAAGCTATATTGAGATTTGGTTCCAAAAAATCAACAATATGGAGCATCACTCTCTTCTTCAATAGTACTTGCTATTGTCAACATCAAAGAATTTGGTTTCTAAAATTCAGGTACATGTCAAAGCATACATTTCAAGCCTACACATGAGTTTATCTATCATCTTGATGTGCTCATGGCTCCATTGGAAGTATTCTTATACTTGAAAGAGATTTTAGTTCTCAAGCAGAGTAAAATAGAAAAAGAAATGAAAATGAAAAATAAGAATAAAAAATAAAATCTCAAGTGAAAACCTCCTTTGAGGTGCCTAAGATTTCCTCATTGATTGAAAACCTCAATGTCGTAGTCAGTGGGTTGAGAAAAAAGAAAAAAGAAATAATATCCTAGGTGAAAACCTCTTATGAGGTGCCTAGGCAAACCTACTAGTTGAAAACCACATTAAAGCAACTAGTAGGCCTTGAGAAAAAAATGAAAAAGGATGAAATAAAAAAAAATAAAAATTATTCCAATTGCATATAAGCACTTGCATGTAGGTACTCCTCCACCTGCATAAGGAAAAGAAACAAGTCAGTGCCACAAAAAGAGAAAAAAAGAAATGAGCAATGAGGAAAACAAAAAGTAAAAAACAATCAACCTTGGGCTTCTTACCTTTTGTGAAAAATTCTAAATAAGGACCAAGGACATGTCAATCCATCACCCTCAACTATTTCCATGAAATTTCCCATCATTTTCAATCCTTTCTCATGCATTTTCCCTTGTTGTCCTAAAATGCTACAGGAGAGCTTTGTTTTGCTACAGGAGACCAAAATACACAGAGAAAAAAGTTGTTTTTATCATATCTTGAAAACAATTAATCCATTTTCCAGTATGTTTTATGGGTATATGCATATGGATGATGGTAACATGCTCAAGAAATTTAAGAAAATTCAAGTGTACACTTTTTTATAAATTGACCTCCATCACCTACAACCACTTTTAATTGTTATCGATATTTATACACTCGTTGGCAAAATTGTTTTTTGGAAGGTTCATAAGGATGACGATAACAGGCTCAAAAATTTTCAAGTCAATCCATTCTACCTTTTGGGAGATATGGATAAAACAATTATGCTATGGGAGACTATCCTAAAATGCTACACGAGCAGACTAAAATGATACAACGGGAGTCTGAAATACTACAGGAGCCATATCCGATTGGAGGAAAGGGTCAAAAGGCCATGTATTATTTAGGGAAGGTTGAGAGAGGACTCCCAAAACCACTTTCATCACTCATCCACTCAATATAGCCAAGATTCATATTCAAATTCTACTCTACCTTACATGAAAAAAATAAAAATAAAAAAACGTTTTCACCAGCTTTTCCACTACCTACACCACCCCTTGATGATTTTAAACCTATCTTTATACCTTCTATGAATTTCCATCAATCCCCCATGCAATAATGAGGTATTGAAGAGGAATTAAATGACTGCTACAGGAAGAGGATTCCTCCTGTAGCAGCCTGTACAGTTACAACATAAATCAACATCAATTTTTTCCAACCATAGAGGAGAAGATTCAGACATCTTCAACATAATGAAGCAATTTCTCAAGTTGAGAAGGGACACATCGTCCTTAGCAAGTAGTCCATCCACTCCACCAGCAATAGATAAGACATTGGGAAGAAACCTACACACACAACAATTTTATCAGTAAAAGGATAATCAAGCTAAGAAGACCTATGCAAAAGAAAACAAGTGAGATCAACACCTTCAAGATGATCATATTATGAATTACAGCTCTAGCATGCAAGCATCTCTAGCAAATTGACATGACACGTAGGTATAGGTATCCAATATTATTCACCTCTTTGTTAAGTGTGTTATGGTTAGAAATTTGTTGCCAATGCATAAGAGATGAGGTTTTATAAACTAGGGATGGGTCGACAATCTTGGTCACCCTCAACCAGTTAAGTAGCATCCTCCATCCTCACTTTCCATACAATTGCATAGTACATGCATAATGTAGAAAAAACTTGAAGAAGTAAATTGCTTTCGAAAAAATGTTTTATTATATAAAAGGGGCAAGGAAAGAGTAGAGGAAGTCTTTCACTGAGATAGGGGGTATCATTATTCTCTTTCTATGAGAAAAAATCAACCACCCTATATCTACCTCTGCACCTTATACTATTCAAAGAAAAATCTTGGAATTTCCTTTCAAATACATTAGGGAGATAGCAATAGGAGCCATGGAGGAGGGTTAGGGGGGTTTCAACCAAAGGGGAAGAATTTTCTTACATCTAGGAGAAGGACAACCACTAGATTCGCCCTAGCTAAGCAGTGCAAAAGAGAAATTGCCATGCTACAAGGGAAAACAGGGTTGCTACAAGAGAAGATAGTGTGCTACTGGAAAGTCCAAAGAGTTGCTAAAAGCTTGATTTTGATCAACTTTACCCTATATTTGAAGAGGTAAATCTAAGATAAGGGTAAGCACACATTTTTCTCTTCCATCTATGGACAATAAACCTACAAAACCTCTCAATCCTTCAACTAAAATTCTGATAGCATTTTGAGGATAAAAAATTTGAATGAGAATGTTTCTTTTGAGTTAAGAAAGATAAGAAAGGAAATGGAATTGTTTTTGAGTTGAGTCTGAATTTTTCCTTCCTCTAACCAATATGAATAAAATTTCTCTTTTTCCCCTATACAAGAATAATAGTATTGGTTTTCCAAACTTTGGAAAATCAAAGTGACAATCATGGGCACTGGTTCCAATTAAAGGGAGTCCACAAACTCATCAAGGATGCTAGTTATGACATATGTTGTGGAGGATGTTCAAAAAATTGTATCATGAGAAAAAATTGTGAGCATTAACAAGTAGAATTTTGTAGGTTTTAACCCTATACAAAAATTACTTGCAAACAAATTCTTAAGAAAACATAAAATATACAATGGCAAGAAAAATAAAACAAATAGACAGATATTTTCCCCTGGATCCCAAAACCAGACTACTAGATTGATTTTTCATTATGTTACTTTCAATGTTACAACACACACACACACACACACACACATAGATATACATGTTGAAGCATTCATAGCCATGGATTAGAACCTAAATGTAGTTCCCTTGACTGATCTACAAGATGACATGGGAAGAAAACCACCATGCCCAAAACCATAGGTAGCTTCACCCACATGAGAGCTTAGCCATTGGTCTATCCCTACAATTCCCATTGTTTATCTACACCTGTAAAACTTCTCAATTCTTAAAAACTTCATCTATGCATCTGCAACATTATTCAAAGTGTCCATCTTTACCAGCAACACCCTTTTGTCCTCAACCATATCCCTCACAAAGTGATATTGAACATCACTATGCTTTGTCTTTGAATGATAAGAAGGGTTCTTTGCCAAGAAAAATTCACTTTAGCTCTCACATTATATCCTTATAGCTCACTATACTAACCCCATACATGAACACAATCTTTGCAACCAAAATGTTTCCTTGCTTGCATGACTAGCTACCATGTATTTTTCCTCTATAGTTGAAAGTGACACTACAAACTGTCTCTTACTCATCCAACTAACTGCACCTCCAAATAGGTTAAACACATACCCACTTTTAGATCTTCTATGATCTATATCTCTAGCCCAATCTGCATCAACAAAGCAATAGATGTCCAAAACTCTATCCAATCTAGGTCTCCCTTGGTAGCATAGACCATAATCATTAGTGCCATGCAAATACCTGAAAACCCGCTTCACTATTGTCCAATTCTCCTTCCATAGTTTTGACGCAAACCTACTCAATACTCCCATTCATATGCAATATTTGGTCTAGTACACACAATTTCATACATCATTCTACCGATTGCACTTGTGCATGGAACATGGGACATGTCCTCTTCCTCTTCTTGTGTGTTGGGACATTGTTCAACATATAACTTTACACCTATAGGAATAGGAACCTTCACCAGTTTACTATCCTGCATATTAAACCTCTATAGCATTGTCTCAACATACTTCTTCTGGTTTAACCAAAGCTTCCTCTTTTCTTGATCTTATTTAATTTCCATGCTCAAAATATAGTTTGCAGCACCAATATCCTTAATGTCAAATTTGGAGGACAATTATATCTTCAAATCTTGGATAATTTCTTTGTTATTTACAATTAGCAACATATCATCCACATACAAGATCAAATAAATAACATGGTTACCAATTAATTTAAAATACACACAGTGATTTGCTTTTATTCTGGTGAAGCCAAATATCCATATATGTATCAAATTTTTGATACCACCTCCTTGGTGACTATTTTAACCCATACAAACACTTTTTTAACCTACATACTAGTTATTTCTTACCCTTCACTACAAAGCCTTCAAGTTTCTTCATGTAGATCTCTTCCTCCAAATACCCATGAAGAAATGTTTCCTTCACATCCATGTGTTCTACCTCAAAATCAAAAGCAACACCAACATATAAAAGTAATCTAATAGAAACTACCTTGGTAAGAGAAGAAACAAATATCACCAAAATAAATTCTTGGCACCTGGGAATAACCTTTTTCTACCAACCGAGCTTTGTATTTCTCTACCTCGCCTTTTGCATTCAAATTCTTCTTAAACACCCATTTCTTCTAATGTGTTTCCTTCCATCCAGCAAGTCCACCAGATCCCAAGCCTTAGTTTTGTCCAAATATTCCATTTAATCAACCATGGTCTCTTTCTAGAGTTTACCATCTTCTAAATCTACTATCTCCCTAACATTTTTGGGATCATCATCAGTAATAGATAAAGAAAATTTTGAACAACAAGTAGATGGACTACACCTTTCTTTTTGCTTTCTTTCTCGAATTGATCTTCTCACAACTATAGTTTGTGGCTCTTCATCTTATAATTCATGTTCTACTGCAGAGTCTGATTCTTCATCCTTTAGATCAAACTTTATCTTGTCAGGTTCCTTTGGTAGGAATTCATGTTTCATAACGTCTTTCACCTCTCCAAACACCACATCTCGGTTGTACACAACCTTCCTCATTTTTGGGTTCCAAAGCTTATAACCTTTTAAACCATCATTATACCCAATAAAGATGCACCTTTTAGATTTACTATCCAACTTGGTTCTTTTATGCTTTGGAACATGTACATATGCATCACATCCAAATACCCTCATATGTGAAAGAGAGGGTTTCTTACTAGTCCATACCTCATGTCATGGAAAGAATATAACACACACCGAACATCATTTCTTAATACACACGCGCAAGCCTAATTAGAAATTGGAGAAAAGGATCGATCTACAAAAGAAGGAGTTGGATGAAGAGAATGGAGTAAGAGAATATGTGCCAAAACTCCTTATGAGGTATCTTGGGATGTTAAGGAGATGAACGACCATGAATGTGGCACAATTAGGTCACTAAGTTTCTCAAAGGATGATCAACACTTTCAGTAGTATGATAGGCCTCCAAATTAGACATAAATTAAGGCCCATCTGGCCATGGTTTAGTACATTAAACCTCTAATTTTGAATTATATGACATATTTAGCTTTAATATATTCATTAGGAAGGTTTTGAAATAATTACATATTTGTGCCTAATATTATTTGCTTTTGTAGAATATTGTGAGAATATTGGGCAAATTATGAAGATTTGAAGGAGGAGATAAACTAGGGACTTTCTCCCTATTATAGGAGGATCAAGATTGTATAATAAATCAACAAGATATTATGAAATTATTGCACAAATTTCTAGAGCTCCAATTATTGTTAAAATCTACGAATGTGTTCCTTGTCATTTAATGCAGATTGCTAGTGTTGGGAACCAGATCCATTATTTGAGGGATTTTAGAGGGTAAATCTTCCTCCTTTCAAGGAGAATTCTTCCTTGTCATTTTCTATAAGTACCAATTTGAATTTTCCTCTAGAGGCATGTATTTCTTAGTCTTCCCATGGAGAAAACTTGTATTTGTGCAGCTCCATTTTCATTTCTAGTAGGGATGTACTTGGATTGATTCAAAGAATGAATTTTGGTGTCATTTTTACCTTCTAAAGTTTGGTATCCTTCATAGGAATTTGTGTATCCTTGAGCTTGTCCATCCTGAGAGTGTCAGATCCCTTTTTATAATTTTATTTTATTTTTTTCACTTCTTATGCACATGTATCTCTTAGTCTTGTTTTTCTTATTTATGCATTTAGTATTGATGCTTATTTTGCTGCAGGATTGGGTTAAATGATTGAAGTAAGTTATTTTTCATGTTATTTACAGACTCAAAAGCATGATTCATATTTATAATATCTTTTAAAATTCATATTCATCATTCAACTACTTGGATTGATTTACTAGTTCACAAATCTAGAATATTTGGAAGTCCGTTGTAGCAAAAAGTAGTAATTTTCTGTTATTTTTTAGAACATGTTAATGAGATTAAATTGAGTTGATTCCACTTGTATTAGGCCATAATTTTTTTTAAGTTAATAAAAAATTTACCCCAATGCATTTTCAGTTTATTAGGTTAGGCATTTGATAGGTTAACTAGCTCACTAGTTCCTGACTTTCTAGTTTTTAGAGTGGTAATTTTCTACTATTTTTTAGCATGTATTAATAGGGGTATTTTGGAGTGATTCCACCTATAATTGAGTCCTAAGACATCATAATTAATAAAAAAATTGTCCCATCCCATTTTCATTTTATTTACTTGGTCATTCAGTGAATTATCTACTCATGTAGAAAGTATGTTTCACATGTAGAAATTATGTTTCGCGTATAGCAACCTCTTGTAGCACATGTAAAGTTGACTAGATTTGCTCCAAAATCTTGGTTTTTGTCTCTTAGTCTTGAATCATGACCTCTAGGCTCAAAATAAATGATTGACGAAGAATAAACACCAATTAGGACATGCCTTTTTACAAAGTAAATTAGGCTTATTTATTTGAATTCATGCTCTTAGGATTCCAATTATAAATTGTTGTTCTTGTCTAGGATCAGTTTCATTTCAAAGTAAAATTTCCATTTTTGAAATTAAATTATAATTTTATTTCATGACATTCACTCCATTGCATCAGAGCAATGAAATAAGGAGACATTGTATGCTTCACATATAGTGTTGACACCTCTCAAGTTTGTACGAACCTTGGGTTGATAATTTAAGTTGGTAGCCTTGGGAGTTGCAACATTCTTGTTGCAATAATAGGGCTCATGAGAATTTCCAATTTGTTAGATGGATTTTTCATTATTATGAACAAAGGTGAATTTCCTAGATCTAGTGTTCTAATCTATGGCAAGCCTCCCTTTCATCCTTGCTTGTAAGATCCAACTCTAGCACCAAGTTCTATAGTTAGAACTTGCACATTATCACGACTAAAACAAGTTAAGGAACCACAATCCACGTAGCATAATCTAAAATATCTATTCAATGAGTTACCATGGAATTGAAATATATGAGTGCAAACATAACACAAGAAATATAAGAAAATAATATTCTCTTTGTCTTAACAAATATATGAGAGAGTTACAACCATAAATGGAAGTTTGACTTTGTATATGTTTCCCTAAATTGACTTGTCCTTCTTTTTGTTATAGCATTATTTAGCACTCTTGTAGACTTGATGCTCTTTTATGATCCTAGGAAGTCCCTTTTTCCATACAGACTTGATCTTATATAAAAAAAAAATTATTTCAATTTCCATACACAACTCTTCCCACACTAAATCACGTACATACGTGGGTCTTATAACACTTCACCCATGTATACCTTTTAAAATATGAAAAAATAAAATAAAATGCTCTCTTTTGCGTGAGATTTATGGGTTGTACTGAGAGCTCACCTACAGGAGCCCGTGGCACATCTAAATTAACTAATTTTAGGTGGTATATATACACCCCTTGGGTGGGCCTAATTTAAATAAGAGAAGATCTATCAAAATCATACCTAGTTTTCTCTCAGATCAAGTTTGTTTTTCCCGTTCCTCCACTCCTAGTCTCTAGGAAACCCTAATTTCCTTTGTAGAGATGTTCACCATCCTTATAAAATCTCCTTTCTCTTGTTATAGAGGTTTTCTTTGTGGCTCAAGATGGATGGATCTAGAGGAAAGCTTTGTCGGTGCCTTTGGCCTAGATCAGGTTGTACCTTTCCTATACTTATTGCTGTTAATCAATAAAGAAGCTCATATCTTGTTCATGATATGTTATTGTCTCATGAATATTAATTTATATTCTTATATATCATGATATAACATATCTTTTATATATGGACATTTAATTATCTATTATGGATATGCTTCTGTGAATTGACTTGCAGACTGTTCATTCTGGAGGAAGTAGAGGGTTTGGACCATATGAGAACATCATAAAATGTAGGACCTCTTCCATGTTTAGTAATTCATATGCTTGGAATGCTTGTTCGAATGCTCTTTGTTGATTATTCTTTTGTGGTCTGTTGAGGTTTTCAACCCTTGCCTTAGGGAAATTTTCCTACCAATAGAATTGGCAACTCCACTGGGGCATACCACCAAGTATTTCCTACAAGGGTTGTTGTTCTTTAATCTACATTTAGTTTCCTTCTTGAATCTTAAGCGATTTGTTCATTTAGCCTGATCTCTTGGATCAGGGTTTTTTTTTTTCTCTAGCTTTCCATTTATGCGTGGTTTTTATTCTAGACAGTAGTGTATATACATGGTTTCTTCCAAGGAAACCTTTGTATATGAAATTTTATTCAAACATAGTCATGTAAATATGTGGATATGTTGTCAAATAGTCATGATCAAATCTAAAAAACTAAGTTTTTCTTTTATTCCTTTTATTGGGGGCTTGACCAAGTTTGTTTATGATTTCTGATATGAATGAAGGGTGGAATTATCTTGTTGTCAGTTGTTGTCGATGTTCTTCATATTGTTTTTCAAAAGGATATGTCAACCTAGGGTTTAAAGTTTTTGAAGTTTCTGGTGTTTAAAGTTGGGTTTTCTTGAAGCCTCAAAATTCGTTGCGACAACATGGGGGATAACCACCTGGTCTAGACCTTGAAATTAGCTCCTTTTTCGTTTGGTATAGTGGCTCCAACTAGGGATAATGGGACTAGTTTCCCAAAGAGAATTTATTTGATAATGCTGATCGGATGATATAGGAAGTAATGGGAAATGATTCAATTAAGTCTAATATAATCTAACTACTAAACACATAGATATATCTTAATCTAACATTATCTAACTATAAATATACATAGGAATCAAATAATATATGTGATTTACAATGATGTATTACAACAATTGGTAATAAAGATCATTCAATTGCCAAAAGAAATGAAATCGTTTAATGATAATTGTTTTGGATAAATAGTTAGACAAAAAAATTGAGAGAAATATATCACACATAAAAATCATTCATGTATTCAAAGCGGAATCAGAGCTAACATCATATAGAAGTGCAATAATGCAGAACTATAATCCTAACTTTCATACATAAAATAATTGAGAGAAAGTGCATTGCTTAATACATAAATGAAACAAAATCTTACAATAAAAGTACCATATATGTTAAGTCCTGCTCATGTGCTTCAGCAATATTGATCCAAATTCATTCAATCCAACACATTCTAAGAGTACAAGAGTGCATTTCAGTAGAGCATGCTAGATATTCAAAGAAAAATAGGTCATGTTCCGTTCATTTCATCAAAACCTCCTCAAAAGTACAGAAGTGAAATGTATTGAAAAATGCTTTTGATAAAATTTCTAGACCCCTCTCTAAATGCATGAGAGGGGTTTAAATACTAAAATACTTGCCTCAAAATAGTTTATTACAAAAATAGCTGAGGAGGTTTCAAGCAACCTTCCTCAAAATGGGCAAAAATAAAACTAACAATAAAATAAACTAATGACTAACTCCTTTGAACTTGAACTAGGTTAATCTGCTAACTTGATCTCTGAGGTCACAAATATTGATCATTGGCTTGAGCTGAGGCACTTGGCTAATTGTAGATTTTAATTGCCCAACAAATATAACATCTGCCAATGTTGGCACAATATTTTGCGTAGAGGTTGTTAAACAACTCAGAGTCATCCACTAGCTATGTGGTTTTACTAGAAACTTCTCTCCCAATTCAACCTAGTTAACCATTTAATTAACTCTTCCTTTTCCTCTGCTATCTGCTTCCACTACTACTCTAACTGTTTGACATTCGGTAGAATCCTTGGCACAAACTCCTTAACAAGGTTGGCACCATGGAGGTTTTCATTTACAACTTCTATTATGCTACTTGCTACTCCTATTGCTATCATTGCCGCCCTTTCTTCTTGTTTTAACCAAGAATCCCAGTCTTTGAACAAAATATGTTTGTGGGACTCTTCCAATTTTGGTAGGTTAGCCTTTCTTCCATCCTTCAATTCTTGCCAGGTGATAAATTCAGAAACCTTTTTGTGGATTTCTTCATGCTCAAACCTCATATCAATTACTTGGTTCGTCAACCTATCACTCATCTCACAGTAAGGATTTATTGGTGATATTTTCTGGCAGAATATTTCATCTTGTTGCATTAATAGGGAATTGAGGCTGACTGCTTCTTTGATGAATTCGTCAATTTGCGGGTTATCTCTAAATTTATCCACCATAGCTTGCATTTTATGAATTTGTGAATCCTTTTCTAATAATCTGGCTTGGTGCTGCACTCTCGTTTGCTCGAATTCCCTTTGAAGTTGGGCTACTTGTTTCTCTGCTTGTTGATTAGTTTTTTCTTGTGCTAATTGTTGTTCCAGCAGCATAATTTTTTGTTCCTTCTCCTTCAGCAACATTCAGACTTCCGTCACCTTATCTATGGTTGTTGTGGCATAAGCTCCTTAAAATTGCGACAACTTTGTGATATCCTCTGAAGGGTTGACAGGTGTGTCCTTCCAGACAACATCTATTGGTTCATTTTCTAGAGTCATAACAATAGTAGTGTCCAGTTTCCTTTTATTCCTTTTTCTTTTAACTATAGCCTTAAAGTAGGCCTGTAGAATATATCTAATGGAAGTATCTCCTCTATTCTTAAGACAATTTTGAAAGTAGGAACAACAAGAATAATCTCAATATCATGAGTACCAGTAGCTCCTTCTTTTATTGTTTCTATATTTTCTTTATGCTGGGTTTGCTTGGGGGTTTGTAGTTTAGATGTTTGCTCAAGATTTGAGTATATATGGAGCTTTCTATTGAATTTCTCCCATTATTGTTCTAGGTCAATGATTGGAGTTTTACCTAACTGAGCTGAAGTATAAGCAACCTCTAGCTATTTCTTTGCCAACGCCTACTCGACCGTCTCCTCTGTACTTCCAGCTGTGTCTTTCTCAGACTCTTTATTTTTGTTTCCTCCTCCATTTTGAGATTTTTGTTCTGAGTGCTTTCAATCATGAGTCTAATTCTCTTGGGCTTCTTCTTCAAAATTTTCTTTGTAATTCCTCCTAAGCTTACACTAGGAGTTGGCTCTCTTATTGCTTCAATCTGCAATAGGTCCAATGGGACCTTTAACAGTCTATTATTTCTAGACACATAGAAAGAATTAATATCTTATGGGGTCAACAGTACTGATGCGTGTTAGTTCCAGTCTTCGCAGCCTGTCACTAGGGATCAACATGAGCTCTTACTATGTCTGGTTTTGTTAGATGTTTTGCACATGATGTTCAGCACAAAACATGTCACAAGTGTTTTCATCAGAAGGAGCTCGGAAAAATATTTCCAATGGTATATCACACTCCCGTAACCGGTTCCTGGATTAGAAACAATGAATGAGTGATTCTTGGTTATGCATGTTTCGAGGTCAGTTGCTGCACACAATGACAAGTTTAGTACAAAATTAGTTTCTGAACTAATGGTAAGGAATTTTTGAAAAGTGAAAGAGGCTTTTGTTCACCACATACTAAATAAAAAAAACCTCCTTCATTTTATGCACAGGTGTTACTATGTGGGATATATACAGTGATATTTGGAGCCTACAGTAAAACAAAGCAAATTTTTCATATTTTCTACTGTTTTAGTAATTTTAGTGCGGAGCCATTTTACAACATATGGAAAGTAATTTTGCAAAACCCAAGGAGGTTTTTGTTAAGCACGAGCCATGTAAAAAAACCTCTTTAATTTTATTCACATGTGTCATGGATTGGGATATGTGACTTGATCTTTACAGCTCATTTTCATAGAATTAAAGTTTTAATGATTTTCTGTTTTAGAGATGATTTTGTGGAACATATTGCGAGCTACTGGAAACAGATTTCCAAAATTTGAGAGAATTTTTTCTCCAGCACGACCTTATCTACAAAAACCGCTTTCAGTTTTGTAACAGGTGTTATGGTTTGAGAGATATGAGTTCATCTTCAGCACCTATTTTCAGAAATTCGGCCCAAATTTAATGTAACTAATTCTATTTTGAAGAAAATGGTTGAGCTCAATCCCTTAGTACAAGGATGAGAAAATGTATATATTTTATGAAGTTCATAATGTAGGGGTTGGATTTTGGGAGAGGTTGGACTCTTGGGAACAACTTGACACTCTATTGTACATATTTTATCTACATTTTTGGCAAAGGAAAGACCAGGGTTTTGCAGCACTATTTGGGATTCATGTGGCTTTATGTGTTGATGGTGTGCTTCTTTCAGTATTTGTAAGTTGTTTATGTGTATCGTTTTCCTCCTCTTATCTTCTGGAATTGAACAAATGAAGTGTTAAGGTAGAATCCATAATTTGCTATGCTCTGCCTTTAAGTTTGTTTGATTTTCCATGTTTTCATCTGTTTATGGAGAATTCTTGAAAGTTTCTTGCTCTCCTTAACCTCTCACCAGTCTAATCTATCCATTCATTTTTTTTGAAGGCATCAAAACAATCACCTATATTGCCCCAAGTGGACCTCTGCAAAAACTGTGCCTCATTCCCGCACCCAAAATTGCCTTTCCCTTGAATTCAACAAAACTTCAAAAAATCAATTTCAAATTCCTTGTACGTCATACCTAGCCTAAAATTAGTTATAAAATTAGTAATCTCGACCTCATCGATTACCTTTTGCCGAGATTGACTCGGAGAGAGCCCTCTCCTATCCTCGTAGGGCTAGCTATGAGGTTGAGCGTGGTTTGATGTAGCCCTGAGTTTTACCTTATTTCAGCCTAAGGTAGATTTGAGCGCTAACAATGCCATATGTAGAACTTGTGAAAATGTTTATGCTTGTTGGAATTGGTAATCAAAAGAATCTTCTTCATGGGTGAATTGTTTGACTTTTACTATAATATTGAATTCCTTAGCAACGTGATTTGGGTCATATTTCCTTGCCATAATTGTAGCCAATTTCATAGACATAATAATCTTTGCTTCATTTATCGCATGTCCATAATCATGTAGTGCAAAAGAACCACATTGTAATGGGAAGTTTGGCCAAATGGCTTTCTTATTTTCTTGAAGTCCCCTGGTTAAACAACCTTCCTTTGTTGTCTGGTAAGCTATTTCTCTAGCCAATAGCTCTCGGGAACATAATATGGGAGGACATGTGGAGAAGAAATGCTCCCAAAAACTTTAATGTAGGTGAATGTATCTTCCCTGAACCATCTTCCTACTGGAAAGATATCTACTTTGGCCTCTTTAGAAAACCTCAGGTTTGTTCTATCAAAATCTCCTTTATGAATAGGCAGTGTAATGCCCTGATAGATTTTATAAAAATGGGGGTGGAATTGAGATTCCCACAAAATTTTATGAGATGTATGGATGGGGAGCAGGTTTTGTATACTCCACTTCCATCCCATATTCAAAAACTTAGAACAAAAACAAATTGGGTCCATAACAAAAGCACCCATAAAAATAGGGGGAAAAATCCTTGAAGAAACACTTCCCTTATTTCTATATTCCATAATGGCCTATTCTAAATTGTCTCATAAAATATGACTCTATTTCATAATTGTTGCATTAATTGCTACATCTATTAACGAGAGCCACTCAATAGAAAAATTGGTGCTATTGGGTCTACCAAATAACCTACATATCATTGCTGCTGTGAAACAATGAGGGGGAGAGTTGGATGCTATTGAGTACATACCAATTTTATCTCGTTTGAGTTTAACTCTGCTTGGCCTCCTGGTCTCTGTAACTTCTAATGGGTACTTGTTCTCTTTGGCGAAATGCTTAAGGAACTCTTTGTTGTAGAGATTTTGAGGTTCTAGTAGTTGGTACATTAGTTTTAGGTTGTTTGGTGAGAAAGACCCCATGACTTGTTGCCTTTTATTCTTGAAAGTTATGTCTGAGATGTCTACCTCATTAATTACTGATTTTACCATATCCGTGTATGGTATTATATTTGGCCTCACAGTTGTTTGGTGTAAGAATGAACATGCTCTCTCAAAATAGGAGGCATCAGATGACTCTTGAGCATAAACCATGGCCTTTGTTACCATTGGCTTGGGATTTTCTTCTTCTAACAGGTTATACATGGCTTCCCATGTTATGGTTCCTCTATCCTTGTTGCATGTGGTATCGGAGAAAAGTGGTGCCATGTTTGATTTCTCAGATGCAGTTGCCTTTCCCTT
Organism: Pinus taeda; assembly: GCA_000404065.3. Taxonomy (NCBI): domain Eukaryota; kingdom Viridiplantae; phylum Streptophyta; class Pinopsida; order Pinales; family Pinaceae; genus Pinus; species Pinus taeda. Next base: position 57,973 of record APFE030716674.1, on the reverse strand, counting down.
CTTCATCATTCTTTCTAACAATGTTCTCTATGGAGGTTTCCTAAAATGGAGCAATAGAAGTTATAGGATAAACGCAAAGCGAGAATGACAGTGAGAATTAAATGATACAATTAACCTTGAAAGGTGACAAGAAAAGAGCTTTTATTCAAACTGCAGATTAAATTATATCAAATCATGTCTGCTCTTAACATAAATTCCATTAAACTTATTAAATACACACTAAGATCTTTTATCATTTCCTTTATTACTCATTTAAGCCACCACATCACAAATGGGAAGGGGAAAAATTTAAGGTGGTGGGTTTAAATTGCGAAATGTTGATTATGCGATTACAATAATATTATCACAATATCACAAATCACGCTATCGCATTTTGGTTGTGTGTTTTCCAGGGTTGTTTAGAATACAACGAGATGTGAGGTGAGAAGGTTATTTTTCAATGTTTTAGAGCATACTTTGCCTAAATGAATAATTACTTTGTAAAGTTCCTTTTTACTAAGCGTTAGACTTAACTTATAGTTTATAACATTTGCTTTTATCGAGTCCAGGTCCTATCGCACTTCACAAACTTTTGTAGTTCAAAATATTAGCTTTTAAGTAAAGTGTCGAGATGTGATAAGTATTGGCTTTCTCTACCACAATATCGCAGTTTGCATATTACGATAGGTTTTGTGAGATGTGTCTTTTATGAAAGTCGATATGTGATTGTGATAGGCACTTCATTTTACAAGAAATGCCTTAATTCTTAGCTTAAAATGGAAAGTTTAATGATATCCTAAGTTTATTTCGGTGATCCCTTCCATCACAATTCATGGATCCTAGTTATTAATTAACCTTTGACACACTTGGTCCAATGATATATGATAAAAGCGAGATTTTCTAGTCTTAAAGGGATTTGACTTGATATCTTAATTTATTTCTAAAAATTTAAACGGAAAGAACTTAAGTGCTAAGTTTTTCTTGGAGGATTCTTAATAAACGGTCCCCATTTATTAATAGAATATTAACTATTAAATCAAAAAATGGCGGAGTTGTTAAATAACACAACACTTGGCAATTCATTGGGAGAACCAATTATTTCTGATAGTCTTTTGAAACTTCTAAAAATTCCAAAATAAAGATGGTTTAGAAAATAGGAATTACATGAAATCTAAGATAAGTAACATTTCTTTAAATAAGAATTAAAATCCACCTAATTACCATCCACTTGATATACTCTTTAAAATGAAAATTCCTTTGTCTACATCAGCCTTTACTTGGTTTGAAAGATAAAGCAGGGGGCTCTTGCAGATTAGCTTTTAGATGTACTCATTTCTCATAGGTAGAGCCTCTACTTCTAGCAAGCGTCCATAGCCTCGACATGGTTACTTATTAACCATCAATAGTTCAGTATCACATCCAGATAAGAGTGAAATTTTTAGAGATAAATTTAGATTCATATACTTACTCTTTTTTCTTTCTTTTCTAAATAGTTTATTTTTTCCTACTTAAAGGTCATTGTCTTCGTTTGGTGGCCAAAATTTAAAATTCCATTCACTGGTTGTAACTCACTAAACAAACTCGCTCGTGATGAGGCCCCTTGTCTTTTGATTAAATTAATCTCAAGCCATTACCCTATTTTGATATGAAGTATTGGTAATGTCAGTTTATTATTTCCCTATGAAAATGGTAAGTTGGCTCTGGATGAGACCTCTTATCCTTTCATTTTAAGTATATTTTAGAATTACACTTTAAAAAGAGAAAAATGAACTAGATCGCGAGAATCATTGACTCCTTAAGAGTTTATGTATGACAATGATAGAGTTAAAGATGCTTATCTGCAGAGAGTCTTTGCTTTGTAAAATATGCTTTTCTTGACTGATGGTAGAACAAAGGTCTCTTTATAAAGTTGAGGTTTTAGAAAGGACAAATGAGTTTGGTGGAAAACAAGAAAGTTTCAGAGAAATAGAACTTAGCTTATGTCTTGAATGTGAAAATTATCTTCTCAACAATCTCTACTTATACAAGTGAAAAACGAAAATATAAAAGAGATTTTTATTGAAAGGCCAAAAGTAAATACTATATAACTTTTATTTTCCTAGAAAAACTAAAGGAAATAGTGTACAAAAGATAGAAGAGGTTATCTTCTATGTAAAATATTTCTTCAAAATATGCCCATTAACAGGTAGAGAATCTCTCTTTCTTGATAAATCTTGCAATAAAATGGTTTATGGGTTGATTAATTCCGCAATCTAAAATGGGCCAAGGCACATTCTTTGGAATTTGGTATGCTTACCTTTTTCCTTGTGTGCTTTATCGCACTTCAATACAAGGTCTTTGAGCTAGAATTATTTAGGACTTATAGAATTTTCATCAAATGAAGATTTAACTAACTGTTGATGATGTGCATGTATGATTTTTGTTTTGTCTCTTTCTTCTTTGATCTTGAGGATTTGTGATGGCCTTAATTGCATAGAAGAGGAAGGATTTTCTTCAATAAATTCAACCAGATCTAAAGAGGGAACAACTAAATCTGTAGGAAGAACAACCTCTTTCCCATAGAACAAATAAAAAGGAGAAGTGCCTATTGAGGCCTTCTATGTTATTTGATCTACCCATAGAGAAAATGTTAAAGATTTATGCCAGTTTTTTTTACTTTGATCAATAGTTCGTTTGATAATCCTTATGAGATTTTTATTTGTAGATTTGGCCAAAATTTCGCTAAGGATAATAATTAGCATAATATTTAAGTTTTAAACCTCTTTTAAGAGCAAATATTTGTTGGAAATAATACTGAGAGGGGGGGTGAATCAGTATTATCAAATTAGTAAAACTTTTTCATTTCCATACTTAGATACATATACACCATTTCAGTTAAGTGAACCCGCGTGTATACGCGACTGTGTCTAATGAAACTAGCGTATATCTAGATTATTTATGATTCAAATAATCTATTACATGTTGGTCTTTAGATAATGCATCAGAACTTAATTGACCATATGAACAGTAAACCGAAGCAGTGAAACAGAACAGATCATCACACAGAAGGAGCACACATGAACACCATGATATAAGGTGGAAACCCAATGTGGGTGAAAACCCAATGATCCGGATTTAAATAGGAACGCAATAGATTACAGAGATAACCATAAATACGGAGATGCGATAACCATAAATAAAGAGATGCAGCGGAAATAACACTTCATTTCATTAATGGAAAATACCGAAATATGCTTACAACCAGAATTGGAATAAACCAGCTAGGACGATGGTAGCCTATCTCTGAGAAGAGATGTGCGGCTACATGTCTCTGAACTGTTCCGAACTTGTGTTACAATGAGGCTCGAAGGCCTATTTATTATTGAGAAACAATGGAAAAACCTTCACATTCCAAAACCGACCCTTAGAAGATGAAACGCCAAATTGTGGGCCCCGTTTTGGGTAAATTGGTACATCAATTTCCCGGGGTCGTAACTTTGGCATACGATCTCTGTTTGACGCGTACAATAGCTCATTAGAAAGATCTATTCGATCA
>APFE030716674.1:37281-54449 GCA_000404065.3 Pinus taeda | reverse complement strand
AAAAGCAAACCGATCTGATACCACTGATCCGGATTTAAATAGGAACGCAATAGATTACTGAGATAACCATAAACATAGAGATGCGATAACCATAAATAAAGAGATGCAGCGGAAATAACACTTCATTTCATTAATGGAAAATACCGAAATATGCTTACAACCAGAATTGGAAAAAACCAGCTAGGACGATGGTAGCTTATCTCTGAGAAGAGATGTGCGGCTACATGTCTCTGAACTGTTCCGAACTTGTGTTACAATGAGGCTCGAATGCCTATTTATTTGAGAAACAATGGAAAACCCTTCACATTCCAAAACCCGACCCTTAGAAGATGAAACGCAAAATTGTGGGCCCCGTTTTGGGTAAATTGGTACATCAATTTCCCGGGGTCGTAACTTTGGCATACGATCTCCGTTTGACGCGTATGATAGCTCGTTAGAAAGATCTGTTCGAGAAATACCATTGTTCGAACGGGCAACACGGGTCCATGTTCCATGGACCCCTGTTGCCCCTGGATTCCCCAAAAAACGTCGTTTAGGGCCTCAAAACGGCTCCGGAAGTTCAGGACCCGAAAAACTGCTAAAAATAGTAAGTTGTGCTACAATTAAGGAAACTAAAAAAGGTGAAAGAGACAATTGTGGGGGTCCAAATGGGATAGGTGGGTGGCCACCAACATCCACCTGGATCAAACAGAGGAATACTAAACAATGCTCAAGTTGTTGCTCCTTTTCCAATCGCGAGAGTGCCATCTTGATTTGAACCAAATTCATTTATTATGTCCATAGGATTAGCTTCAAAACTATCAAGGTCCTTCAATGGTGGTGAATCTCCACATATTGAATGAAAAGGAGGGCACCTTAATTTCTAGACCAAAGAAAGTTAACTCTCAATCCATTCACATAAGAATCTCAAAAGAGAAACTAGTGTGACCAAACCCAGAGAACTTTGATCGCTCTCTCCTGCAAGTATGCCAGAATACAAATGTGAAAAAATTCAGAAAATGATCCATACCGTTAGTACACCAATTAAGATATTTTTTTTACGAGTGAAAATTGCCAGCCACCTTCCTAATTGATGACCAGTAAGGAACTTGATCTTCATATATGCTTTGTTTTCATCATTACTACCCTTGACATGTTCTATTATTTAGAGTGATATTTCATGAATTGGCAGACGTTTTTTGCCACATTTATGTTTCTATATCCTACACAATTGGAATCGATTTGGCCTCATCTACTTCCCTAAGCTACATGTGTTAAAGAGGGTACAAAACACTAATGATATGTTCTTTTGCCATAATTTCTTCTCATTTTTTGGATGGATTCTGTGGAAATTTTATTCATGAAATTATGTGGCAAGAAACAATGTTCCATTATTCCTTTTTAACATCTCTTGTTTATGAGTTAGCATGCTTCTATTGTAGTAGTTCATTACACCTATGTCAGGTAAATATCAAGTTGAGTGGGTTTTACATTTGATTTCCTCTGTAGTAAACAAATGAATATATATGTTTTCTGTTACGTTGGATGATTGGATGACAAGCATTGATTTCCACTAGCTCTCTCTTTTTCATATACTATCACTAGTGTACAAATACAAACTCACTTTTCTTTTTACCTGGATAAGAAAATGACGACAACTTTGTACTTTGTACTGACAAGGATAACTAGGTATTGGAGCTAGAGCTTGAGCCGTTCAATTCATCCTTTCCTTACCCAACATGACCATATCCTATTGATAATGGAGTTCAATTTTTGAACAAAATTTGTCTTCAATACTATTTCATGATAACAAAATCACAGAACCATTGTTGGTTTTCCTTCGAGCACACAAATACCAAAGCCATGTCATTTTTCTTTCCTTGGTTAATATATTGCATCATTGTGTTTCATACTTAATTCATTATTATTCTATGCCAATAAATCTCTATCAAATAACATAGAAGGATCATCTGGTTTTTTTGGAGATATATAGTATGAATTAGATTAGTTCGATTCTCATCTTTCTATTTCACTCCTTTAGAGAAAACTATATATTGAAATACCAACTCAACTCAAACCAAACTAAAATACAGAATCCTAATTATGAATATGTTTCTCTCCCCATACGTTTTAATGACATTATTTTTTTGAATTATACTTGAATTTTACTGATAATAACTTGGATTTATATATTTCTTCTAGAACCATGATTCGAATCGTGTGGGGAGGCCCCCAAGATCTGAAAATTTGCAATGTGAGAAAGAAAATGAGATAACACATAGTAAATAAAACCACAAATAAACTTTTTATTAAAATGGAGAATAACTGTAAAAGCTACATTGTGGTGGACAAACTGTCCTTTTACAAAATGTGAATTTTTACTTATAGTATATTTCAGTTACAATATCACGAGTCAATTCCATGGGTGAATGAATACCATGGGTGGATGTCCCAATAACATGGGGAATACCATGGATGGATGCACTTACAATACCATGGGTGGATAAAGACAATGGGTGGATGACACTTACAATACCATGGGTAAGTTCCATGGGTGGATGAATACCATGGGTTGATGTCATTTTCTATTTAAATCATTTCTCCCTCTTTAAGAAGCAATGATCCCCATTGCATGAAGTTCCCTCCTATGAATCCTTTGATGAATATGAAGAGCCACTAAAGGGAAGGGTATGATGTTGTTAACCCATAACCACGATGAACGAAGATCCGAGGATAAAGATACCCTATAATTATTGTGACCAACTATGATACTGACAATGTGTGGCCTAGTAAATGGAATTCGATGAAGTGTGGGCTTGTGGATGACCCATAACGATGATGAACAAAGATCTGAGGATAGAGATACCTTGTAATTCTTGTGACCAAATGTGATACTAACATTGTGCAACATAACAAATGGGCTTCGATGAGGCGTGGGTTTGTAGATGACCCATAACTATGACAAATGAAGATCTGAGGGTAAAGATACCTTGTAATGCTTGTGATCAACTATAACACTAACAGTGTGCGGCCTAGCAAATGGACTTCAATGAAAAGGATTTTGTGCAGTTGACCCATAACAGTGATGTTGATTTTTGATGAAGTAGTAGGTGCCTAGATTGCCTGGGGTGGGAGGGAATTCTCCAAAGAACCCAAGATTAATGGTGTTATGCTGAAACTGATGAATGTGAAGCAGGTTCCTACTAAAGCGGGTTGGGAGGGCACATAAGGGAACCCACTCTCAATGTTGCTCCAGAATTAAAATGGACATAAGTTGGTTAATATAACTTAGAATATTTATTATAACCTATTTTTGGAAACATAATGACCATTCTACATCTTCTCGTGTGTTTGTAATCCTTATTTGGATACTTTGGAATCTCAGATTTGCGCCGCAATTTTTCTGTCCTCAAAAACTTCTAAAAAATATCTGATTTTAAATCAACGATATTTCGCACATCCGAACTCCAATTCAACCCATTATTTTTTTGAATTTGAGTAATTTCTTGAGAGGATTTCATATCTATAATTAATTATCCGAAATTATGCTCCAAAATTGGAAAAACAATATAGGAGAGCTGCCATCCACAAATTGTGGTCAAAAACATTTCTACAACATAGCTGATTTTAAATAAGCTATATCTTCCTCATTTGGACTCTGATTCAGTCAATTGTTTTTTCGAGTTTGGGTATTTTTTGAAAGAAATCTATATCTCTGAATTTTTTTTGTTTGTAAATTTGGTACCCTATTTTTCAGATCTGATCTGCAAACTCATCGCCCAAACAAATTCCTACAAAAAATTGAAAAATGAAAAAATCTTTCTGCTTGGCCTAAGAAAGTGCTTTGTGGAGGTCACAACATGTGCCCAAAATTTGTTGAATATTGCTACACAAATTTGAAACTGAAATATGAATTAAACCCTCATCCCCATGGAATCATAACCTACTCTGATACCATTGATCCAAATCTTGGGGGGAGGTCCCCAAGATCTAAAAAATTGAAATGGATATTAGGGGGAGGTCCCCAAGATATGAAAAATTGCAATGCCAAAAAGAAAATGAGATAACACACAATATATAAAGCCACAAAGAAATTTTTTGTTAAAACGAAGAATAACTGTAAAAGCTACATTGTGGTGGACAAACTGTCCTTTTACAAAATGTGACTTGTTACTTATAGTATTTTTCACTTACAATACCATGGGTGGATATTACAATACCATTGGAAAATACCCTGGGTGGATTCCAGTTACAATACCATGGGTAAATTCCATGGGTGGATGAATACCATGGTTTGATGTCATTTTCTATTTAGATCACACTAAATTCACATGATGGTAAACATACAAATGTCCCATTAAATATGACCTAAAGATGATTGAAATAATATCACCTTTAGTATGAGCATGTGGAAAAGTAATTTCCGAGGTGTGAAGTTTTAATAGAGCCTTTGTTTGTTTGTTTTTTTTGGTTAGAAAAGGGTTTGCTCTTTATTTTATGTGACTTTCAATTTATCATATCTAGAATGTTGAGAAATGGGAAAGAATAATGTGTGACATTTATCTTGTAGAAATTGATGTTGAATGAAAGGATATAAAGTTTAACAATGCTACAAACTGCTTTTGTAAAGGTAGAGGGACATCTTAAAAAGTTACCTAAGAACACAACATATACATAGTTTGAACATAATAATATATGGATTTTTCTTTTGTAGATATGTTCTTTTATTCCTACTTCATTGATACATTCTCATGAAAGGAAGGCTTTAAATATGAATTAAGATGTTCGCAAAACAAATTATATTCAAATTTTATACATATAAAAGATAAAAACAAATGTCAATTCCTTTATTTGATTGTTACTTCACTCTCATGTGGGTAGGTCACATGAAATTTGATTAGAAAAATGATGGGGAGACAATATAGAGATTGTGTCTTGGATATGATTCATTTGTTGTTGGAGATCCTTTAGGAATTTCTGCCATATATTTTGGAAATGTTTCTAGTAGGTATTCCTATGGCTCTTAATGTTGTGATACTTTCACCTCATGATTATTTTGGGCAAGAAAATCTTTTAGGAATTCTTGATAAGACATCAACAGATAGGTAAACAATTTTTTTTATAATTGCAATTTCCATTACATGATATCATCTCTTTATTGTTTGACTGTATTTTGAATGTGTATTTTGATTTTTATTTCCATTTTAACTATGAAATTGAAAATACTTGGTGTTATGTCTATTTAAAAAACAACCAAATATTGAAGATGAAATTAGTATTACATGATATTGATTGAAATCCTTTTAATTATTTTGTGTTGAAAGATTTTGATGACTACTAGAAAAGTTTAGTTTTATGTTGTTACTTGAGCACATTTTGTTTATATACTTGACCAAGTTCATGCATTAGAGAACAATCTATTGTTGTAAATAAAATTACAAGGATTATACATCACACCTCAAATTATTTGTTTTCACAAGTTATTTACCACTTGAGTTTTTTAGCATGTAACTTAGTTGGCATGATTGTGCCAAAGCTTTCCCTGAAGGTTGAATACTAAGTTACTAATGTTTTCTTTTCTATGGTGATGTTTATTTTTTTGTATAGGTCATCTAACCACATATTGGCCACTATCGCTCAACTAAAGAAAACTTGTTTGAGTTTCTTACTTTTATGGGGGAAAATGGCTTTAACATTATTGATGTTGAGGTATATGTAATATAAATCCTTTATAGTCTAGTTTAGTCTATATTATAATGTTCATAATGTTTCATGTCTTACACTCTGCATTGTATCTTCTTTTGTTTTCAGAAAAGGAATTCAATATTGATGAGAAGGAGTAGGATTTGAAGAAAGAGGAGAACACTAACACTGGAGCGACAAATGCAAAAAGAGACGTAAGAGAATCAGTCTAGTGATACCCTTAAAGCCAATATCTCACATAAGACACACACATAGAGACCAGTGTTCAAGTTTTTAGGGTTGGTGAATTCACCTACAATGACTTGGAAACACAATGATAATATTTTGTAGTGATGAAACAACATTTCATGTGTAAATTGTAATCCAACCAAAGTTAAGTTGGAAACTCATATTGTAATACTTGGCATTTCATATAATATAATTTATGTGTCTGAAATTATTTATAGTTGCACTTGATATTGTTTAGTATTGTAATTAACATATGCAACTTTGTGTTTTGATATCAGATGAACATGCACATTGTATGATATTTTTAAAATTTAGTCACAAAATCATACTAATTAATTTATGTTGATTAATAATGAACACATAAAATTAATCTAAAACTACTAAATTAGTAGTTTATATTGATTAATGATGAGTACAAATAAAATGAATATATGACTAAATTAGTCGTTCATCTCATGATTTTTTGAATAGTCCACTTAGCACTCATTACTTCGGGTGATACTCATAGGGTTGAATCCCAAGAAAACAATATCTAAAGTAATATATTTTGTTTTAGATTTTGTCATTAATTATGGTAATTAATGACTAAATAAATTACTAAATTTATGACCAAGCCCCATGAAATGCCGCCAAAGTCCGGGGAACTAGGGGTGTCCATTTTGCGGTACGATGGAAACTGCTACCCAAGTCAGTGGACACACACGAGGCTTCCATTTCTAGGGAACACGGTGTAAGGACACAGCAAGTCTAGGGAACACGGTGTAAGGACCCGCAGTTCGGTTTCTTCCCGTCGGTGCGAAGTGCGAACTCTACAACTGAAATGTGCGAAGGGACATAAGTATAATGCGCATTAGAGGTGGAGCGATGGTTGGTTTATAGCGTGAGAGCATTTGGCATAACCCACGGGTCGACTTATATGTTATGGCTAAATATACTACTAGACAATAAAATTGAGACAACTAATTAATGACAAAACTAAAACCGACTAAAAGTTGGTCACATTATAAGATATTGTAAATTAGCTACTACTGGTCACCGACTGAAAATTGATCATTTATTTGCAAATTTTAGTCATTGTTTTGGTAACTAATTAGCCATTTTGTACTAGTGATTCCTCATATTACTCATGTGAACCCCTAGGTGTGCACACAACTTGTTGAATGTGAATATGGGGCTTGAAGCTTGGTAGGCACAATATTGTCTGTGTTGTATGAAAGGTTGTCGAGATTCCAAGAGAGTACCTTAAATCCTACAAGGTCATTGTGGCACCCCTTAAACACTATGTTAAACTCTCCACGCCTTAGTATTGACGTGCAAATATAAATTCCATAAAAAATATATATTTATAATTTATACAAATCCATACATCAAATACATGTAATTATGCTAAAATTATACAAAATAGCCAACTACGATTTTCCTCAAAAAAACATAAAATACATATAACTAGCCTAGATCCATCTTCACCCTGGATCTATCAAGCACTGAGAGGGATCCAATCTCTCAAGGTGAAAACCTCATTTTTAGTGAAAATCCCGAGGAAAGTTGTGCACCTCGAGACATTTGATCCCTCTCGGTGCTTGATAGATCTAGAGTTAAGATGGATCTAGGTTGGTTATATAATAATATATAATATTTAATTTTGTATTTTTGTGTCTCTTTATTATCTACTCTCTCTAATTCACCACCAAACATGCACACACTCTCTCCATATAGATATCTCTCTCCCTCTCTCTCTCTCTCTTTTCCTTCCCACTCTCTCCTCTCTCTCTACCTTTCTCCCCTTATGTATTTCTTCTTCCTTCCCTCTCTCTTTCTCGCTCCAACTCCATCTCTCTCTCCTTCTATCTCTTGAGTCCTCCTCCCTCCCCTTCTCTCTCTCTCTCTCTCTCTCTCTCTCTCTCTCTCTCTCCATCTATGTGTCTCCCTCTTTCTCTCTTCCCCTTCTCTTCCTATCTCTCTCTTCCCTTCTCTCCTCTCTCCCTCGACCTCTCTCCATCTTTCACTTCTCTCTCTCTCCTTGTCTCTCTACCATCTAGATTTGTCACTACCTCCCTGCCTCTCCACACCCCACTATCCCCTTAAAATTTGTTTTTGTCATCCCTTGAATGGTTAGTATGATGGATCTATGTTGGTTCTTACTAACACTATTTATATTATATAAATTTCAAATCTTTAAATATAAAAAGTATTCTCATTTTTAGTTTTATTAAAACCTTAATCTAATTTCTATGGAATATTTTTAGTAGTGGTGAGGATAAACAGTTTAGATATATCTCAAAGTAATTATAGCCCTTTTCCCTTTAGCTTCAATTTAAAAATTGTTATAAAGTTAAATTAAAATAAATTATTTTAATTTTGAAATGTGTTTTTGTTTTTGGGCATGTGGTATTGAGAAGCCATGGTATTGGCCCATGGTATTATAATAAAGCCTATTTACAAGTTAATAATATCCATGGTAAACTGGGGGTGAATATTCATGACTAAGAATGTTTCAATATTGTTAAAATATATTTTGATTGTGAAATAAGTTATGATTTTTTAACATGTGGTATTGATAAGCCTAAGGTATTAGCCCCATGCTATTATAACAAAGCCTATTCACAAGTTCATAATACCAATGAATATTGAGGGTGAATGTCCATGTTTAAGAATCTTGTCATATTGTTATAAAATATTTTGATTGTGAAATAAATTATGTTTTTTGGGCATGTGGTATTGATAAGCGATGGCATTGGCACATGGTATTGTAACAAAGACTATTTATAAGTTAATAATATCCATGACAAAGTGGGGGTGAATATCCATAGTTAATAATAGTTTCATATTATTTTAAGATATTTTTATTGTGAAATAAGTTCTGTTTTTTTGGTATGTGGTATTGATAAGCCATGGTATTGGCCCATGGTATTGAAACAAAACTAGTTTTTACAGGTTAATGATATCCATTGTAATGTGTGGGTGAATATCCATGGTTAAGAATATTGTGATATTATTATAAAATATTTTGGTTGTGAAATATGTTATGGTTTTTGGGCATGTGGTATTGATAAGCCATGGAATTGGCCCATGGTATTGTAACAAATCCTATTCACAAGTTAATAACAAAATCAAAATATAAGAAATTGATTTTTATTATTATAGTTTTTTTTTATTAATTAACCTAATATTTAAATGTTGATAGTCATCCTTGATATCACTTTTATTTTTTTCTATTTATTTAATATCTAACTTCTTTATTAATTATTCCCGTATTTCTAATGGGAGCTATGTAGACAAGTCCAAATTATGTAATGGAACCTCTTTGGAATGATGACTTCAAAGGGAAACCAACTATTTAATCTCTAACTTCTTTATTAATTACCCCCAAATTTCTAATGGGAGCTCCATAGACAAGTCCAAATTATGTAATGGAACTTCTTCGGAATGATGACTTCAAATGAAAACCAATGAAAAAATTTTAATGCAGGGGAATTGACTATCCAACCATAGCCATCAAAATTGAATATAAAACACATAACAATTTATATTAATTTCCAATAAAAAACGACATAGTCTACCAAGGTCACAGCTAGGACTAATGGGGATGGCCAAAATTAGCATGGTTCTTGCAAAAAAAATTTCCCGGTAAAATTGTTTGAATTCTATTTTTATTCGGAAATTCTAAAACCCTATGTTACCTAAATTCTTGAAAATACCAAAATGGGCTTGGCTCTTGCAATTTATTTTCCCAGTAAAATTGTTTGTATTATATTTTTTATGGGGGAAATTCTAAAACCCTATCTCACCTAAATTACTGATAATCCATAAGTATATCCTGGATTTACAAAGTATTCTACAAGAACTATAGGAAGGGTATATTATTCATAAAATTATATGTACAATTGTGAATAATTTGAAAAACCACTTTACATTTTCAGCTACCAAAAATATACAAATCGTTACGAAAGAGTCGAGCAATACTTTAGAAGGGCTCGCATGAAGAAGGCATTACTCTTCTTGAAGACATAGTACTCCAATATTTTCACTTGATCACTCCGCAAATTGATTATCATTACCTTTATCATTCATTAATGGCTATTAAGGGTTTTATGAACAAGAATGTAGTATTCAGAAAGCTCTGAGCCAAATTCAGAAACAAGTTTCTATTCATATTTCCTGATGCTTTTTCTCTTCAAATTATTTATGGCTAATTTATTCCTTTAGTGGGAACAAAATATTTTTTCTAGAGAAAAAAAAAAGTTTCATAGTGGGTGCGTTGTTTTTTTATTGTTCACAACTAAATTTAATGTGATTTGGGTAATTTGAGACTAGATCTTTATAGGTATTTATCATTTATTTTAGATATCATCTGATCTGATGTGATTTTTATTTATGGTAGATGTGCTTCAACTGTAATACAAGGAATCCCACAAGGGAATTTGTCACTTATGGATTTTCATTTGCCTAGATTGTTCTGCATCTCATTGTAGTCTTGGTGTTCACATTAGCTTTCTTAGGTATGTATTTTAATCTTTACTACTCAAATTGCAATGTGTATTTATTTGTTTAGGCACTAAATTACTCAAGGGTGCTTGTCTACTTTGTGGCTCCTACTTGTATTAGTGATGTTTGTAACAAAATTAATTGAAAGTAATGTAGCATATTCTATTTTGAGGGTTTTGTTGACTTTGTGATGCCTTCTTCACAACAAGTTTTTTAAATTAAAATTGATATGGCATATCCCTTTTTGAGGATTTTGTTTAGCATGATGGCCACTATCTCCTTGTAATTCATATGGAATGATATATAGCAAATTGCTTCGTTAAAAATGCACATTGGTGAAGATTGTGTTATGATTTTTAGTGTACCGCAAAAGTATTTAGTATAGGAGGACCTTCATGACATATCTGCCCCTACAATCAAATACATGTGAGATATGCCTTTGTCTTCTCATGAGCTTAAGGCAACGATTTTAATTTTTTTATAATTGTAACATATTATCCCTAATTTAGGCACTAACATTGCTTAGAGGTACTTGTGTATTTTTTGTTTCTCTATTGTCTTTGTGATATCATTTTGATTGCAATATAACTTAAAATAAAAATTTAAGTGAGATATACTTCCACCAGGATTTTGATATGTATTAATGACATTATTCCCTTGTAATGTATATTGGATGATACATTATAAATTGCCCTGTTTAACTACATATTAGTGAAGGTTGCATTCTGATATTTAGGTTAACATAATAATGATTAACATTGGACAACCATGACAGATATGTTGATACAATTAAGAGCAATTAATAAACACAAAAATGCATCAATTAAGAGGGTATACATTGGGATAACATAATTATATGTGGTGATTTTGAACATCTAATGGTGTATATCCCTACATGTACGCTCATCAAATTTTGCACTAATAGGTGCATATTCATTTTCTACAATCAAATAAGTGAGTGCCCTATGTCATGTAAAATTTTGTATATGGTAGTAGATATGTCACATTTGAATTATGATGTTTATGTGTTGTAACTAGTTATTACATTTTTTACTTGGAGACAAAAAAATATTGTCTACCACTAATGAACATGGAAAAATACCCCCTAAGATTGAATTTCACTGGATAAATGGGGGAACCATGAGAATCTATTTCAGTTGATTCCACCAAGAGCTTGCACCTAGGAATTTTACCTAGTGCCATCCCTTTCAAACTTGTGTCATTCAGGTGGCACAAAGCACATTGAAAATGGAATCCTATTGGAAAAATTAATTTCCTCTTGACCTTAGCAGTCAACTAATACTTCATTGCCAAGTAGACAGGGTTTATGAATGACCCTATTAGAGAAATTTGGTCCACGTAGTGGTAGGGAAGACATTGTAGATTAGAGGTGTGAAGGTGCCTACTCAAATGCATGACGTGTTTTTGATAATGTGAATTCATGGATGGGATATTACATTGGTTATATTCTATGAAGAACAACACATGTGTTTGGCTGATTAAGACAACTTTAGATTCTCTCTATTGTGTTTTGACATAAATTTAACTCTTTTTCTTGCTCACCTTTAGTTTTGTTGAATCACTCCTAAAATATTTTAGGACTATTGTCTTTAAAATCACTTTGAGTCACTTGTTTGTCTTATGGTTGGACTAGAGAGAACATGACTTGAGATATCAATAACTTATCCTACTAAAAAATTTCTTAATTGATTTGTTTGTATTTAGTTTTTTTTCTTCTCTTTGTTTCTCTAGTTTCTATGATATTATCCTTGTAATGAAGCCATTAGCGAATATCCTCTCTTTGTAGTTTTTCAACTAAATATATTGACATCTGGCATTGCATCGAGAGATACATTCTATAATCTACATATCTAGTATGCCAAAAACCACAAATATATAAAGTTTATGTATTATAAAATATAAACCAGTCTATATTTGTATTAATCGTGTATCTATCATGTGTTGAGATTCAAGGTGCAAACATTTTTTAGAGTGCAAAAACATAAGGAAAGGTTCACAATTCAAATGATTTTGTTTGTCTTGGTGCTTGACAGATCTAAGGTTAAGATAGATCTGTGCAGGGTGATTTTAATTATGATACAAATAAATATCACTTTTTGATATATTCATCTCCATCTCTCTCAACCATATTCGAAATTTTTCTTATTTCCGGTTTTGGTTTGCTTGCTAGATTATGACCACATTTGTGCTTGTTTATTGCAATATATTGTTCATATTTTTTGCAAAAAATATCATATTAATCACCTTGGGCCTAGAGCATATAAATTCATAGGAGAATGAATTCATGGAAATATTTTAGCTATGTATTATAGTTACGGATGGGAGAATACACAATGGAATAAAAGAATAAAAATGGAAATATAATGAATAGAGGTAATGTGATGAATGTTGGAAAATATCACTAATAAGTATCTCCACCAAGGAGAATTACTAATCCAAACTCACATCATGTTACATAATAAAGATAAGGGTTAAGAAAATTCATCATGGCAATTTGTAAAGAAAAAAAATTAAATTAGTGGGTCCAATTTTGGACCATTTACGAGTCCAAGCTTCATTTAAATTAGGACCTTCGCAAATATCTCTAGGGAACAACCAACTGCTCCTACAAGCTATATCATTGATCCATAGAAATGTATAATCATCAATTCCCTTTATATTGTTGGGGGTATGTGTTATACTCCTTGTACCAATAGCCTCATGCGTAGGTCATGTATGTTAGGGTCAATCATACCATACACAATTGAGATGCAACAAAAAAGATTATCCATCAAGATGCTAAAAAATGAGTTGGAAATGGTAAAATATGATGGTAAGTATCAGTCATCAATCTCAGAAAAGTTAATATCCCTTGCCATAGACAAAGAGAAATTTATCTACACAAAGGAACAAGTTCACATAGCAAAACTTCAAATGTCCACTAGGATGGTTTTGGATAACTTTAATGATGTTAGTTGAGTGTAGTAGACTGATTTTCTTCCAAGAAAAAAGAAATATGGGTTGGCATCATATATTTAGTCGTTATTTTGAGTGATGAATGTTTTCTTTTCAGACCTATTGTTTCCTTATCCAAAACTCCACTAAGGAAAACTCAAATAATGAACATGTAGTGAAACATAAATTGATAAAATGGAAGTTGAAAACTCAACTTATGTAGCAACTAATTCCATCAATACCTACTGCAATTGTTCATGGAAAATAAAGTGTGGAATATGAGGGTGAAACATATACTCTTTCTAAAATAGTCTTGCGAGATGCATGCAAGTTAGCTTCCACGTCTAATAAAGATATGGGAAAGAAAGGTGAAAATGAAACTTGTATGTATCTAGCTGGGTTCACTTAGAATAATCAATCAATTATATTACAATTAGGATTTTGTTAGTTCTACCTATAGTTTTATATCCACTCTATTCTTTTGTAATATTGACCATCTCTATTAAGATTATTTTTCTATACAAAATATGCAAGTTTTCCTTTTAACATGAAGTCTTCTAAGAAGTATTGTACACAATTTTTTACTTGATTGAATTATCATATGGTCAAACTATATTTTTTTAGTACAAGAACCATTTTATGAAAATCAATGAAATTCACAACTTCATTTGGTAAGGCCTTTGGGAAGCTTCACAAAGCTAGAATATTGAATGTGAATTCTGTTTTGAGGACATCAGAAAGATTCATGGATAGAGAAAATAATATGGAAGATGAGTTCTCCAGGTAGTATCTCTCTTTGAATAAGACTACTAGTTGCAGTGGATTGTCAATATAATTTATAGTTGTTTATCATGTTTTGACAAAAACCTTATCCTCTTTTGATTGGTTATTAATTGATGGATTTTTTATTTCTACTTGTTGCTCTTTCTTGAAGTTTTGTGCTAACTAGTTTGAACTAATTGAGGATCAAACATTGGTGGTATTTTCTTAATATGTTAAATTCTTCTTTCTATTTAATCAATTATTTGTTGTAAAAGATCAATCGATGTGTTATATATTGGAAATTACAAATATGGTAAATATGGGAAAACTATTGGTCATTTGCATGTAAATATGAAAAAGAGGTCAAAACTACTACTATTTTATCTTCTCATTATAATGATCACTGATGTTTTCCGTTTGAGTGATTGAGGATGGCCACAAGTGTTCCCTCAAATTGGAAGTTTGGTTTTGGAATTCTGTGTGGATTTTCCATTCAAGAATCATATAGCAACTAGAATCTGAAAGTTGCATTCGAAAATAATCCTATTTTGGGGGTTACTAGTACACTAGTAGAAAATGATGAAATTAATGATTAGGTGACTAACAAAGTTACTAATTGTAGCTTTTCCAAGTGAAATACTACAAAAAATGATCAATATTAAGCAATTAATTAAAACTGACTAACATAAATGACTATTTTAGTCTCAGTTTAAAATATACGACTAGCTAATAAGTAGTACAACTCAAATGACTAATGTGAAAGACTAATTTAGTCTAGAAACATAAATATGACTACTTAACAAGTAATACAATAGTACAAATTAGTCATTTATGTTAGCCATTTTAATTATGTCACTTCAGCAATCTAAACTTACAAGTGATAGGGGATTCAAAAGTTGTTATAGAATGGGTGAAAGGTTATACTTAAACACTTCCTTATTACATCAATGGTCTATTAGATTTATGGAGTTAATTAGAACCTTTAGTGTTATACCCCTTGATCATGTTCACAGGGAATTAGATTAAATTATTGATAGATTATCCAAAATGGGAGTGGGCGTATAGTTGGGTCAAATACATTATGTAGAATACCTACAAGAAGAAGTGTTGAGAAATTAGTAGAGGACACATCTCCTGTAGTTGAAGACTTATTTTTTCATGCATATCTACATTCTTTATTATCAGGGTCATATCCATTGAAATTAGGATACTAGTTTTTAACTTTGATACCATGTTTTTTTATCTAGTTTGGACATACATTATTAACATAAAAGTACTAGATTATTATGAGAGTATTTTGAATCCTGTGGGGGTTTTGATATTTCTTGAATAGTAGATGTTGAACATATTACAATATCATGTCATTCAGGTAAATAAAATTTAGTATATTTTAGCTGATGTAAATTACATCTTTGCATTAATATTAATACAAAATGATGTCTTTTTCTTATTGAAAAAGAAAATTATGGCATTTCCCACCACTTAAGTTATTATACATAATTTACATAGGAATACATGCAACTACAAGAATCTTTTCTTAGTTGCTAAAGATGATTTGATTTCATAACAATGATGATCATTATTTTTCTTCTTTGTACCATATGTCAATGTTGGGCTTCCATTATGGCTCTTTTATGGTTGGGATTCACTAGTACAAAATGAGAGATTAATGACTACGTTCCTAACAAAGTTAGTCACCACAATTATTTCGAGTGAATTCCTACTAAATTTGAGCAATTTTAAGTGAAAAAACTAAAAACGACTAACTTAAACAACTAATTTATTCTAGGGATAAAATATATGACTAAATATTAAGTGACTCAACTAAAAGTAACTAACTTAAATGAATAATTTAGTCTAGGACTAAAATATATGATTATATAATAAGGGGAAAAATTAAAAACGATTTGTGTAAATTAAAAATTATTATTGCTTTAATTGTAAGGACACAATATCATATTTTTACCTGTTTATGTTGGATTTGAAAGATCTAAGTAACATATCTATGGCATAGTAAACACTCTTAAGCTTCACATGAGTAGATGAATGCATGAAACACCTTGATATTTAAGTTATTTATAAAATCATTGAAAAGGTTTAAAATAGCATCATGGTCAAATTTTAGTTTCTTGAAACATTTATTTATTAGATTTTTTGAACACATTTGACTTTTTAACCACACCCTTATGCAAATCAATGCACGTGAACGTCAAATGAATTGGTTCATAAGGCTAAACATTCCCTATTTTTAAGATTCTCTTTATGGTTTTCTTGCCTCCCTTTTTGTAGATGTATGCTCACTTTCTACTTTGAAATTCCACATCCTAACACGCATAATGAGATATTGACCTAAGCCCAATAGTGCTGCTATTGGTGCACATTGCACACAATTTAGACCTTGCACAAAATAATTAAATATTGGATGTTGACATATGGAATTTGTTATTGTTTAGGGGTGCTTTAAAACTTACATTGATCTATAGTATTAATGGTAATTTTTTCTAAATACATAGTGGTTATAATTGTGCTCATACACTACCAATATTTCTCATGGTTCATTAGTTGTAATTACACACTTTGGAATGTTACAAATACATCGTTTGAGTCACAATTCTATGGTTACAAACTACCCAACTTTAAATGGTGATAAATTGATAATAAGTAGATGCCATTTGAATGTTACAAATGTGTAAGTAGTCCACATTAAAATTTGTTGTCTTCATTGTCCTTAGTAACAATAACAATTTTGAATATTTCCTTTATTTATCATCGCAAACACATAACTCTTTGTTGTTCCAAAAATAGCTAATACTATTGGTGTATGATCTCTTAATTGTGGAATGGTCTCCTGATGATGATAATAAACTCTCAATCTCTAATCCTCATGATGTTATGAAACCAGCTCACAAAAGATAGAAAAGATAGATCAACGCCTTAGAATTTAGCCTCTTCAAGCGGGAAACCTCCTTTACATTACATAAATGAACAATTCTTGGATGATAAAAATGACAAGACCTCCTTTCTATATATAGGAGTCTAAGGGGTCATAATATAAT
>APFE030716674.1:3510-35710 GCA_000404065.3 Pinus taeda | reverse complement strand
AATAAGGGGTTACACTAGTAGTATAGGGGCCTAACATGCCCCTCTCCTTCAAAAAGTGTTGTCCTCAATGCTTGAGTAGTTCTTGATGCTTCTGTATAAATTCTTCTCCTCACATGTGGAATCTTCAGCGGGTAAGTTTTTCCACTTCATGAGATACTCTGAAATTGATCTATTTTGTAGCTTTTGATTTCTCGGTTTTGGGAATGCTTCAGGTTCCAATATGATTTTTCCTTCCTTGTTAAGTTTTGACAATATTGTTCAAACTGGGGAACCTCCACAACTTTTGAATGAGTTCCCGCTCCTTTGGGCATATGGATATATGTAACACCTGATGTTTGGAGGAACACTTCATGGAACAAAATGAAAAGCATGATCATGATCACAAATAGGTGGGAGGCCTTTGGGAGTCTCAAATACCTTGGAATGATTTTCCAAAACATTTTGGAGATTTGGAGAAATACATGATTTCAATGTGGGATCCTCTAGTGAACATAATTGTGCAATTACACCCCATTGTTATTTATTTAGAATCTTTCTCATGGTGTTAGAGTTGATTATTATTCTATGTTTTCCTTCGATACCCCTCAATTCAACTTCCTTTCCTTCCTAAAAAAATTTCAAGAAAAGTTCTTGAAAATTAAAAGCTATCGTACCCAAAGTTTGTAGCCATTGGACTCCTAGTAAAACATCAACACCACCTGCTGAAATGGAAAATATTGGGCTATTCAATACATATTCTCCTATGGATAGCTTGATATTATGGCACTTTCTAGAGCAATTTATGGTTCCTCCACTTGCAACCATCACTTGACACTCCGATGTTGGATATGGGAAGCAATTCAATTCCTTGGCTATGTTACAATCAATAAAATTATCGGTACTGCCCGAACCAATCAACACTCTTGCCTTTTTCTTCTTGATATCTCCTTCTATCTTGACAATTTCAGGAGTGGTAATTCTTTCCAGAGCTTTACAAGGTATGTTCGGATTCATTTCTTCTTTCTCTAGGGTTGGTTCCTGGTGCATATACTCTTCTTTTATCGTTTCTTGATCCTTTTCTTCCTCCTCTACGCAACCAATGTAAAATAATTTCTTCTCAGAACACTTATGACCTTTAATGTATTTTTTATCACAATTGTAACAAAGCCCCTTTTCTCTTTTTTCTTCCAATTGTTGTGGTGTAACCCTTGTAGGTTGTGGAAGGTTAGGAGAAACAACACTTCCATATTTATAGTTGTGACGGATAGACTTCCTTGTTTCCATAATTTCACTTTCCATTTTTCTTGCTAGCTCGAATGCATCCTCAAATGAATTAGGTTCCCAAAAATGAACCTCACGTTGAATGTTATCCTTTAAAGTCCCGATGAAGACATCGATCCTTTCCTTCTTTGGAATATCATTTATCCTTATATTCAATTTTTTAAAGTCCTCAATGTGCTCTACTATTGAACAATTTTGATTGAGATTTATCAATTGGTTATAGAACGTGTTTTTCTTTGTATCCTAATAATGTTCTATCATTTCCTCTGTGAAAATTGAGCACGTAACAAGTCGTTTACGAGAACAAAGCCCTTTATACCATAAAAATTGATCTAGTTCTAAATATGAAAATGTAATACATACCTTTTGTAACAATGGTACACCATGTAGATCAAAATATTGCTCCATCTGAAGTATCCAATTTACCGGATCCTTGCCATCAAACTTCCTCATATCACCTTTTCTTTATTTTAGGAGTTCGATCATGAAACAACTATAACTCTATAATTTCTACTCTTCAAGCTCTGAAATGTTGACCTACAGTAGCCCTCTATGTCCTCCCACGATGGCCTTATTATATGCCTTTTTAGAAGAGCTAACTTGTATGAAGTACCACGTGTCACTGTTTTGACCTCCAAATCTATAAAATATACATAGCAAACTACAGTCCATCCTCTTTCTGCTACTTCTTACAAAATTTCAATGTGATGCTCAAAACAAAAGTTATGATGATTTTCCCCATGTCACCTATTTGGAATGTAATTAGACACATAATTTATTAATCAACACTCTAATCACACATATACGGACACATAATCGAATTCTCTGTGTATAATACATAAACAAACTATTATGTATTGAGACGCTGTCTCTCTGACCTGATCTTCTAATTAATGGCCTTTTTTCATTATCTGACTATAAGATTACAAACACACCAATCTGCTATCTGTCTACCCTACCAACCTCTTCAACCTCTCTCTATGCCTTTTTGGATTGCATTTATACAAAGGGATTCTAAAACCAATTTCTTGTTTAGATCCATAGATTCCTAAAAAAAATTCCTAAAATCTCTTCCTCATCCCTAAGGAATCTCCTAAATCCACAAAATCATGAATTGACTCCTAATCTAGGATTTACAATCAATTCTGAATCCTATCATCACTCAACTATCCTAAATCTCTCATGTTTTCCTATATTCGAGAACATTTACAATTAAGCCTTACAATATTCAATTAATTCCTATTCTCATTAAAATCACTCAAAACATTAAATAATTAAACTAACTCAATGCTTAGGAAACTAGCTTCCTTGAAATACAAGACCCCTTATGTCTGCTAGAATACATTGATAATATTGAGTTGAATCCTCCTGCATTAGACTCCCCATGTAAGAAAATTTATGACCACCTAGTCATAAGTCTGGATAACTGTTTCCTCCTAGATCCTATACTTTATTTTGTAATCTGTCTTTACTTGTCAATTGCTCTATTGCAGTTGTTGTCTGTTGCTATTCTTTAGGTCTCCATATGTTATGCTGTAATGCTCTACTTTCTCCGCTTTCATAGTTTTCTACTATCTTCCTCTTGTTGTCACTCCTCTCATTTCTTGTTGTTGTCTTCTTTTGAGACACTTTCATCATTAACCTTCTTATCAACTCAATTTCTCTGTCCATTATATCCTCAGTTTGCTGACTTTTTTCATCTCTTGATTGCTGAGTTC
The DNA here is from genome assembly GCA_000404065.3 of Pinus taeda. Lineage (NCBI taxonomy): Eukaryota > Viridiplantae > Streptophyta > Pinopsida > Pinales > Pinaceae > Pinus > Pinus taeda. The sequence goes on along the minus strand of APFE030716674.1, from coordinate 32,732 downwards.
TTAGTCTTTCTTGTTCTTCACTTATCCTGATCGCCTCCTTTTCATCCTTACCCTTTACTTTATTATTATTTTGCACCCTTTTAGCTTCTACTATATTGTCTTTTAGAACAATTTCCTTCTTCTGTTTCCTGCACCTGTCAAGTTCTTCTGGATTATTGTTTATGACAACTTCTTTGCCATCCTTCTTCAACAATTTATCCTGAACATTCATCCTCTTCTCTTCTAACTTTCTCCCTTGATAGTCTAATTCTTTATATAATTCAATTATTTTACTTGGAGTGAACTTTGGAAATTTTACACAATCTCCCATTTCTTGATCTGTTCCTGATCCATCATCACATGGTCCTTCCTCCTCTTCTAAATCTTTCTTGACATCCTTCAGTAGATGTTCTTCCTTTTCTTCTTTTATTTGTCTATCCACCTATGCCAAATATGTTCCCGTTTCTGCAACAAAATATTCAATTATAATACAATCATCATAATAAAAAATATAATGCTTTTGTACTCCTTCTTCCTTTGGCAACGCTGCAGTATGCTGCTTGAATCTCTCTTCTTTTGTCAGCATATCATTATGCTAATTCAAACTCAAAGAACTCTTGAGATTGTCAGCTAGTCTCTCCTTCTCATCATTTGTTTCAATGATGTCTTTTAGTACTTGTCCCATGTAGTGACCTAATTATTTTCCAGACTCCTTGTCATATTCTGCTTCAAAACTTACATCATCTAGGAGGTATTCTTTCATGTTTTTGACAACTTTAAAAGACTGCCTATGTTCTTCCAAACCTTCAATCATACACAAATAATTAATTTTAAAAATACAAGACCTTCCGGTCTCATTTTATACTTTAGTCATCAAGTCTTCTTGCTGCTCTGAATCATTCATATGATTCAACTCCCGTGTCTCTTCATCACCTTCAAAAAGTAATGGTCCATGTTCTGATTCACATATCGAAACTTCAACATCTTCTTTAGCATTTCCCTTTTGTTGTAGCTCAACTCTTTTGAGCCTCTATATCCTCTATTTGGCATCTATAATTTGTTTAAGTTCCATTAGCTCCTTCACCAACTGTATTCACCTGCTTATTCCTCTTCTCTTGTAGTCTCTGCCACTTCACTTTCTTTCTCATGACATAACCATGCTTCTGGTGTACTTCATTTTTTTGAAACATCTCCATTATCACTTTAAGTTGAACAAATATCTTATCCTTTTCTCTATCATATTCTTCATCACTCATTCTCATGTCATTTTCCTTGGAATCCTTCTCCCTTTGTCCTTTGTTGTGGTCTCTTTCAGAACCTCTGTTATGACTATCACTAGTCATCATCCTCTCCATCTCTAAGAGTTCCTCACTCACTTCATGATTAGTTGCACTAAAGCCTCTACAAAATCAAGTTCTCCCTGCTACCACTTACCTCACCAAGCTCTCCTCACTCAGTATTTTGGTAAGGAATCGATTCTCTATCTCTAAAACCTCCTTTTGAGCAATTCTCTTTGCTCTTTTAGGCTTCAACTCATCTGTACTTTCCAAGAACACAACTGTCCACTTTATCCAATCTCTATTGGAATTCCTCAAGGTTCTGCCACATTTTTTCTTTCACTTAGAAACTCTTACCATCTTCCTTTATCTCTTAGCAATTCTACACACATCCTCTGTGGAATTTCCTTTGGGAGTTGCAACAATAATTTTGCATCAATGCAAAGACTACAATTTTCTAATATTCAAATCCAAATAAAACCATATCATCTTATCATCAAGATCTTTGTTTGATCTTGTCCTCCCATTCACCTGCACTTTTGAATGGATTTTCCTTTCCACTATCTTTCATCTGTATCTTTAAATTCTACTACTTAAAAAACTGAAAAACATCCCTCTTATAGTTTAACTAATGTAATCTTGCTCTAAATATCATTCATTCAATATTTGCTAATCATTAGACAAATTTACATACCTTCACCTACCTTCAGGATGTCACCATTTCTGCAAATCTGTTTCAGCAGATATTTATGCTTCCAATGCACAATTTTTCAATATTCAACTACTATCAATCAGATTTAGAATCTAATTCTTTCTTCTGATCTTCTGGCTTTATCTTGGCAAAGCTTAGTTATCAACAACAATTTCTCCTTTGCTGAGTTTCTTTCCAACTCAGAAATCCTTAATAGTTTCTTCCATTATTGCTTCTTAAGGCTTGATCTTCTTTTGTTGAGATACCTCATTAGCTGCAACTATCAATCTTCAATCTATTTCTATATCGAGAAAAACCCAAATTAGAGTTAAATAAAACAATACCTGCATGATTTCATAAGCAATATCTATCCACTATCCAGATTTGAATGAAACTCCATTCTCCAAACATCACTATGGATTCTTTATGTATCTATAATCTCTTCTTAGTTATTTCTCACCTACCTCTCAGAACTTAACTGTTCTTCTCCATTCTCCTAGCTTTACTTTGGCTGCTTAACTGTCAGATTAGAATTTGATCTCCCTTGCCTGCATACACATCTTTCCACATATCTTTGTTCTAAATTCTTTCAAAGAAACCTTCACACATAATTTCCTTGTTCAGCACTGATACCAAAATGATGCAGGGTTAGCCCTGCTTTACCCACAGTATGCATGTAGTCCTATGCATAAATCATTTTCCTAGGAATAGATATGACCTACCAGGTCAAAACTTCATTAAAGTTGATGGTTAAGCTCCCTTTCTTTAGAACTCATGCGGCAACATCTAAATATACTAACCAAATTCTAATCTTTCATTATCGAGACTTTTAGCACCCCTTAATCTTCATGTATGAGTTTATTAAAGCCTTTCCTTCATCCCCTTCCAATCGGGGCTGGTTAACCCTTATAAAAATTTATAAATGTATATGGCCACACATATACAAAACCCCACTTATAACTTTGGGTTATAAGCTTAAAACCCTTCTATCATGCTTTAACACATTTAAACCCTTTCTAATAGATAACACATAGAACATGTGTAACCTTACCCTTTTCCACCCTTCATAAGCCTTTGCACAGTTATTGATAAATGCCTTTAGCACAATTAGGCATCATAGTTACTCATGTCTTACCACATATATGCTGTATCGTGCCTCTGACTCCGATATTCAACTATCAGAACAATTAAACAATCCTTTTATATTAAAAGACTTGGGCACAATACTTTACCGAATACAAAGGAATACATTGGAATCTCAACGCGAACACATAAGGCTGGATTTTGAATTTTATAAGTCTGCATATATATTTATCGTCAGGTCTGCCCTTCCATATAAAAACTTCCACTGCATCGCTCCTCCTCTAATCTCTGATCACTGAAGTCTCCGATCAAATCTGGATCGTCGGTTGTATCCTCTGATTGAACAGTTGACATTACCCCCGACCATTTAAACTTACACGCCGATTTTCCGCCATTGATCTACACCCAACAGATCCAACGACTGTCATTACTATCGGGTAGATAACAAGTGCGAGGATTAACTACCCAATAAAGTGTTTTCCTCTCTCCTCTCGCTGCCACGCGTCATTTGGTGAGTGGAATCAGCGCTCGTCCTTCAATACCACATACAGTTTTGAGGCCACTCGAAATCCACTTTCACTGTTACAAACCACTGATGCAATATTCCTTCGTCTCCTTTGTAATTGGCTCCTGGTCATTGATCATTAGGATCCAATGGTCATTTTTACACTATTTCTTAGTGTTTTCTGTGGGTTTTGGTTTTCTTTTGGGATCTCGACATTCCACTCCGTGACTCCTCCTGAGCTTAGCTCGACGCATTTCTTTAGTTCCTATTCCTCCAAAACATTACTTGGGCTCTTTGAATGGATTCAACGATACATTCCCCTCCATTGTACTTCTTCTCATCTATACATTCACTTCAACCCCACCTGCATACATATATTATGCAGAATCTTTGATAGACACATAATTTATAAGTCAACACTCGAATCACACATCTACGCACATACAATCAAATTCTTTGTGTATAAATACATAAAAAAATTATTACATGCTGAGACTCTGTCTCTCTAGCCTAATCTTGTAATTAATATATTTTTTTCATTATCTACCTGTAGGCTTACAAACACTCTAATTTGCTATTTTTCTACCCAATCCAACCTCTTCAACCTCTATCTATGCCTTTTTGGCTTACATTTATACAAAGGGATTCTAAAACCAATTTCTAGTTTAGATCCATAGTTTCCTCAACAAAATCCTAAAATATCTTCCTCATCCCTGAGGATTCTCTCAAATCCATAAAATCATGAACTAACTCGTAATCTATGATTTACAATAAATTCTCAATGCTCTCATCATTCAACTATCCTAAATATCTCGTGTTCTCCTATATTCAAGAACATTTACAATTAAGCCTCATAATGTTCAATTAATTCCTATTCTCATTAAAATCACTCAAACCATTAAATAATTACATTAACTCAATGCTTAGGAAACCAACTTCCTTGAAACACAAGACCCTCTATGTCCACTAGAATACATTGATAATGTTGAGCTGAATGCTCCTGCATTAGTATTAGATTGATTTCTTCAGAGAACCCGTACTCTAGAGATGATGGAACTTCGTTTAACTAATGACTTGAATTATGACGATCCACGGTATGTAAAGTTTTTGGAAGAACTGATGTATTTGAAGAGAGTTTCAAAGAAAGAAAGGATATTGATATGAGAATCTTCTTTTTAAATATAGGCTTCAAAATATTTAAACCGTTGACTAGTAAAAAGGATTTATGACTTCATTTTTTTATTTTTATTTTCTTTACGCAAGGGTATTTCCAATGCAGGTTATATGTCAATACGAGGATGAATTATACTATGGATATGAGGATGTTGAAACTAGTTGAATGACCTGCTTAGTGTTGGAAAAAATCGAGTATGGAAGTGGATGTCAGTCTCATGGAGTGGGTCTGCGAAATTTTGTTCCATTTTCAATTTTTTTATCATTCATTGTTTGTGTTGGTTCTGATAGCCAATTTTAATTATTTATCTTTTTTTCCATTTATATCATTAACATTCCATGTCTCCCAAGCAAGGTAAGATTTTCATTTGCTTTAGATGAGCAGCCTATAGGATTAGAATGTTCCAAATGAGTTTTGAACATTTGTCCAATACGCCTTGTCGACTTTTTATTGTTATTGCTAGTTATTGCTCGAATTTTTATCCAGTTTGACATTAGATTAACAATGAAATGCCCTGCTTTTATAAATTATTTGCATGTTATTTTGAAATTATTTAAGAAATTTGTCTTTAGTAGCCACACTTCAAACAATGAATTTCGCACTACCAGGTTTAGGGTTTGGGTTATGTATTTGGTTAAAGCTTCCAAAGATTTATATCATTTCTCAATAGTCATGTTTGGGTTATTTATTTGGTCAAAATTTCCCAAGCTTTATATCATATCTCAACCTTTTGAAATTCATGCATTCATGCAATTCGTGTGTAACATATAACGTCAAGGATGAGAGCTATTAAGCTCAGTAACTCTGTTGCTGCGCTTCATGAATCATAATTCAAATGGACTCTGAATTTGATTATTTTCCTTAACTAGATAATATTAAACAAACTACTCTTAATCAAGCTGAATCCCAAGTCATACTCAAAATATTGACATGTGAATAACAATGCCTTGACAACAAGTTTGACACCCATGTCCTTGAAAGTTAGACAAGACTGTCTGTTTAAAGAAACAATTGATTGTTTCCTTAAACTGTTAGCCCTTGGACTCTCTCCTTCAAGAGAAGATCATTCTATGATCTTGATAATTGGCCTATAAAAACACTAATGGGGTGAAATATGAGTTAAGGAGTAGAGAAAGAAATTTTCCTTGACATTTCCTACAATATTTTGAACCTTTGTGAGAACATCGAGTGACACTACCATCACAACAAGAACATTTTTTGGTAAAGTTCCACTACAGGAGGCATCCACTGATTCACATTCTTGTTCATAGACCATAAATATGATTCTTTCTGAACATTTTTCCTAGAAGATGATAAGTATATATAGTTCTTATCATCATCAAGTATGTATTTTATTTCTTCACCTATTCTCCACCTTCCCCATCCCAATTTTAAATAAGCATTAGCTTCTCTTGCATGCTTCCCTTCGATTGCAAAGTTATACACATACCTGACATCCTCATCTTGATCTTGGTTCTTATGCTTCTTTACTTCTTCTAAGCTAAGCAATCAGAAAACCATGACCCCCCTACCACCACGAATAGATAAGACATTTTTCCTACATTGTCTTTCAAGCTCGACAAGAGGAATACTAAACAATTTTCAAGTTGTTGCTCCCTCTCCAATTGCTAGAGAACCATCATGATTTGAACCAAATCCATTTTTTATCTCCATAATATTGGCTTCAAAACTATCAAAGTCCTTCAATGCTAGGGAATCTACACATATTGAATGAAAAAGAGGGACACCTTATTTCCAAACCAAAGAAATGTAGTTCTCAATCCATTCACATAAGCATCTAAAATGAGAAACTAGTTAGGCTAAACCTGGAGAACTTTCATCACTCTCTCCTACAAGTATGCTAGAGTATAAATGTAAAAAATTCAAAAAATGATCCACAAATTCATCACACTAATTATCATACTTTTTTTTGTGAGTAATAATTACCAGTGACCTTGCTAATTGATGACTAGTAAGGGGCTTGATCTTCATACATGTTTTGTTTTCATTATTACTAGCCTGAATATGTTTTATTAGTTACAACGATATTTCATGAAATGGCGGGTGTTTTTTCCCACATTTTTGTTTTTGTATCCCACACAATTGAAATCATGCTATATTTGGCCTCTTCTACTTCCCTAGGTTACATGTGTTAAAGGTGGTACAAAACACTAATGATATGTTATTTTTCCATAAGTTCTTATTTTTTGGATGGATTCTATGGAAATTTTATTCATGGCAATTATGTGGCGTGAAACAATGTTCCATTATTCTTTTCTATCATCTCATGTTTAGATTTAGCATGATTCTATTGTAGTAGTTCATTACACTTATAGTCAACAACTGAGATATATGTTTTCTGTTAGGTTGGATAATTGGATGACACACTTTGGTTTCCACTAGTTCTCTCTTCTTCATATACCATCACAAGTGCACAAATACAAACTCACTTTTCTTTTTACCTGGATAAGTAAATGATGACAACTTTGTACTTTGTAGTGACAAGGATAACTATGTATTGGAGCTATACCTTGAGCCCTTCAATTCATCCTTTCCTTACCCAACACGACCATCTCTTATTGGTAATGGAGTTCAATTTTTGAACAACATTTGTCTTCAATACTATTTCATGATAAAGAAATCACACAACCATTATTGGATTTCCTTCAAGCACAAAAAACCAAAGCCATGCCATTTTGCTTTCCTTGGTTAATATATTGCATAATTGTATTTCATATTTAATTCATTATTATTCTATGCTAATAAATCTCTATCTAATAACATAGAAGGATGACGTGGTTTTCTAGAGATATATAATACGAATTAATTAAAAATTCATAGGGTTACTTCGATTCTCATCTTTCTATTTCAGCCCTTTAGAGAAAACTATATATTCAAATACCAACTCAACTCAAACCAAACTAAAACACAGAATCCTAATTATGAATATGTTTCTATCTCCATACTATATAATGAAATTATTTTTTTGAATTATACTTGAATTTCACTGATAATAACCAGGATTTATATATTTCTTCTAGCACCAAATTAACATCATGGTAAACATACAAATATCCCATTAAATATGACCTACAGATGATTCAAATAATATCAGCTTTAGTCTGCACATGTGGCAAAGTAATTTCTGAGGTGTGAAGATTACTAGAGGCATTGTTTGTTTGTTTGTTTTGCTTACAAAAGGCTTTGCTCTTTTTTTATGTGACTTTCAATTTATCATATCTAGCATGTTGAGAAATGGGAAATAATAATGTGTGACATTTATCTTGTAGAAACTAATGTTGAATGAAACGATATAGAATTTAACCAAGCTACAATCTGCTTTGATAAAGGTAGAGGGACATCTTAAAAATTTACCCGAGAATACACCATATACATAGTTTGAACATAATAATATATGCCTTTTTCTTTTGCAGATATGTTATTTTTTCTATCCAAGATATCACAACAAGACAAATATTGATATTTTAGAAATTGTTAGAGGGCCTTATTGAGGTCATTTTTTCTGATGTCCTACTTGATTGATACATTCTCATGACAAGAAGGCTTTAAATACGAATTAAGATGTTCCCAAAACAAATTATGTTCAAATTTTATACATATAAAAGATAAAAACAAATGGCAATGCCTTCATTTGATTGTTACTTGACTCTGGTGTGGGTAGGTTACATGAAATTTGGCTGGAAAAATGATGGGGAGACAATATAGAGATCACATCTTGGATATGATTCATTTGTTGCTGGAGATCCTTCAAGCACTTCAGCCATAGAATTTGGAAAATTTTCTAGTAGGTATTCCTATGGCTTTTAATGTTGTGATTATTTCACGTCATGGTTATTTTGGGCAAGCAAATATGTTACAAATGCTTTATAAGACATCGATGGACATGTGAACAATTCTTTTATAATTGCAATGTCCATTCCATGATATCCTCTGTTTATTGTTTGATTGTATTTTGAAGTTTTATTTTGATTTTGCTTTTTTATTTTAACTATGAAATTGAAAATACTTGGTAGTATTTCTGTTTAAACAACAACCAAAGCTTGAAGATCAAATTAGTATTACACAATATTGATTGAAATCCTTTTAACTATTTTTTGTTGAAATATTTTCATGGCTATTAGAAAAGTTTAGTTTTGTGATGTTATTTTAGCACATGTTTTTTATATACTCGACCAAGTTGATGCATTAGAGAGGAAACTTTTCTTGCAAATAAAATAATGAGGATTAGACATCACAGGTCAAATTATTTGTTTTCACAAGTTCTTTACAACTTGATATTTTTAGCATGTAAGTTAGTTGGCATGATTGTGCCTAAGCTTTCACTAAAGGATGAATACTAAGTTACTAGGGTGTTATTTTATATGGTGAAGTCTATTTGTTTATATAGGTCATCTAGCCACATATTGGCCACTATCGCTCAACTGAAGAAAGCTTGTTTGAGTTTCTTGCTTTTATGGGGAAGAATAACTTTAACATTTTTTATGTTGAGGTATATGCAATATAAATCTTTTATAGTCTAGTTTAGTTTATATTATAATGTTCATCATCTTTCATGTCTTACACTTTGCATTGTATATTCTTTTGTTTTTAGAGAATGAATTCAATATTGATGATAAGCAGCAAGATTTGAAGAAAGAGGAGAACACTAACACTTGAGCAACAAATGAAAAAAATAGATAGAAGATAATTGCTCTAATGATACTCTTAAACCCAATATCTCACATAAGAAAAACACATAAAGACTGATGTTCACATTTTCAGGGTTGGTGAATTCACCTGCAACGACTTGGAAACACAATGATAATGTTTTGTATTGATGAAACAACATTTCATGCTAAATTGTAATCCAACCAATGTTAAGTTGGAATCTCATATTATAATATTTGGCATTTCATATAATATAATTTATGTGGTTGAAATTATTTATAGTTTCATTTGATATTGTTTAGTATCTTATTAACATATGTAATTTTGAATTTTCATATTAGATGAACCACTGGACATTGTATGGCATTTTTTTTTTTTAATTTAGTCACAAAATCATACTAATTAATTTATGTTGATTAATAATGAACATATAAATTCAATATAAAATTACTAAATTAGTAGTTTATATTGATTAATGATGAATACAAATAAAATGAATATATGACTAAATTAGTCATTTATAATCATTATTAATGGAAATAAATGAAATGAATATAACATGCTAAATTAGTTGTTTATATAATGAATATGAAACTACCAAAGAAATAGAAATGACTACTGCAAAAGATTAATTTGTTATTACAAATGACAACTAATTTTTCCATATATATGACTATTAGTAGCTAATTTACAATATCTTCTAACACAATAAAAAATTAGTCATATTTCTTTGGTCATTAATTGGTTTTCTCAGATATCTTATAGTAATATATTTTGTTGTATATTTAGTTGTTAATTGTGGTAATTAATGACTAAATAAATTACTAAATTAAGTACCAATTTTATCACTAAATATACTACTAGATGATAAAATTGAGACAACCAATTAATGACTAAACTAAAAACGACTAAAAGTTGGTCACATTATAAGATATTGTAAATTAGCTACTACTGGTCACCGACTGAAAATTGATCATTTATATGGAAATTTTAGTCGTTGTTTTAGTAACTAATTATCCATTTTGTACTAGTGGTAGTGTTTGCTACATATTTTCGATGTTGGAAATTTTTGCCAAATCACAGCTAACATATTGTACCACAAGTCAGGAACACAATGGGAAGGGAATTGTCTTCGTAATTTACCCACTTATATTGTAGTGATCAATAAATATAAGAAAAACATTAATAATCTGATATTGACTAGTTGGCTTATTCATATGTGATAACGGACCTAAATAGTAGTTATTTTCTGAAGAAATGCTAATCAGACTTGGGAATTATTGACATCATCGACCTCTAGCCTTGGACTTATTCATTTAGCCTTCTACATTATCCATTTATATACATCTATATAAGTATATCCTATTATTGTATCCTTTTTACTTCATTTCATTTTATTCTAGAGTTAGCTTTAGCTTTTTCTAGGTGTTTTGTTTGCACTCCCATAGTGTATAAGTAATCTATAACTTGATCTTTTTAGCATGTAACTTAGTTGGCATGATTGTGCCTAGATTTCCTTGAAGGTTGAGTACTAAGTTTACTAAGGTGTTATTTTGTATGGTGATGTTTTATTTTCTTTGTTTATATAGGTCATCTCACCACATAATGGCCACTATTTCCCAACTAAAGAAAACTTGTTCGAGTTTCTTTCTTTTATGGAGAAAAATGGCATTGACAATATTTTTTTATGTTTAGGTATATATCAAATGAATCCTTTATATTCTGCATTATTTTATATTCCAATGTTCATTGTCTTTTATGTATTATACTCTTCATTATATCTTCTTTATTTTTCAGAAAAGGAACTCAATATTGATGCTAAGAAGGAGGAATTGAAGAAAGAGGAGAACAATAACACTGGAGTGACAAAATCCAAATTAAAGAGAGAGAGAAGAGAACTAATCTAGTGATACTTGCAGAGCCAATATACGACATAAGATACACACAGAGATTGATGATCAAGTCCTCATAGTTGGTGAATTTGCCTCCAATCCATTGGGAACAAAATGATAATGTTTTGAAGTGTTGAAGCAATATTTCGTGTGTAAATTTTACTCCAACTAATATTAAGTTGGAAACTCATATTGTGTGATGTCCTTCATATGTGTAAGTATTTATTTATTGCATATTCTTACAAACAGAAAAATTGATTAAGTTTATATATAATTAGTTAATTTTGATTTAAATGCCTAAAAAGTGGAATGCCAAAATAAGGCAGTAATTGTTTAATTTAAATGAAAATCAATTGTCTGAAGTATGACAGTTTGATTCTCAAAAAGTAGTTAGGCTAGGCAGATACCCAAGCCTAACTACATACATGAGAAATTTACTCCAATATCAAGAGGATGGGTGGGCATATGAGATTAGTGAGGAATAGAGGGAAATATTTAAAAGAAAGGATATTCTTGTGCTGGAAGGACATAAAGTATTTAATAGCTAAGTCTTGTGAAGACCAGATAGCCTTTATTGTTCAAGACATGAGTTCTTGAAGAGAAACCTTATGAAGGGTGGCTTGAGGGGAGATAGAAAGTGAAATCGTGCTAGTCTCACAGTTGGGAGGCAAGATAGAATTCAAGGATTATTTCAGTTCAGTAAGTTAGGTGAGTATAATTTGGAACCATGAATATTAATCATTAAATTTGTTTATTGCTGAATGGTAGAAATATATATTTTGTTTTTATAGCTTATCAGTAATAAATACAAATATTAGTAGGTGAGCTAGGTAAAAACGCTAGTTGTCAATAGGTTAATCTTAAAAAAAAGGAAAACAAAGGAACATAATAGCTATAAGAAATAAATCCTAAAAACCTCAAGAAAGTAAGCAAACAGACATAGGCAGTTGTATGATCTAGGTGGATATTGGTGGCAACCTGCCAAGTCCACCTGGACCCCCACCATTATTTCTTTCATCTTTTTAGTTTCCTTAATTGTAGCAGAATCTACTATTTCTAGAAGTTTTTTTGGTCCTGGACTACCAGAGCCATTTTGAGGCCCTAAACTACGTTTCTTGGGAAAACTAGGAGTAACAAGGGTCCATCGACTAATATTGCTCTTCCCAAAGTTGTAGTTCTTAGATAGATCTTCCCAACAAGATATTGTGTGCATCAACCAAAGATCTTATGCCAAAGTTACGACCCCAGGAAGTTGATGTAACAATTTACCTAAATGGGGCCCACAGTACGACGTTTCATCTTCTATGGTTAGGTTTTTGGATGTTTAGCGTTTTTCATTGTTTCTCAACAATAAATAGGCCTTTAAGCCTCATTGTAACATAGTTCAGAGTTATGTAGCCACCACATCTCTTCTCAAAGATAGGCTACCATCGCCCTAGCTGGTTTATTTCCATTGTTGTTTGTAAGCATATTTCAATATTTACATTAATGAAATGAAGTATTATTTCCACTGCATCTATATGTTTACGATTATATCTATAATTTTTTTCCTTCATATTTAAATCTTGATCAGTGGTATTAGAGCAGTCTATGTTTTCTCTATTTTTCTTTGCATGTTGCCAATGAGGTTGGGATATAAGGAGTTCGGGCTTGAACTGGTCGAACCTTTCCAAGACTAGCCTCGCAAATCCTGATGGCCTCCCATGGTGGATGGAAAGAAAGACAAGGGGGTAGGAGATCCTATCAAAATATTGCCCAAAGAAGACCTTGAGTTAAAAAGGAACATGATGATGGACAACTTTGCCCAGATCCTTCAGTGACTACCCGAGGGTGATGCGTTGGCTTCCAACAACTACTCTAGAAATGCCATGCCATTTAAGGTACAAGTTAATTTTTAAATCCCCATATTCGACGGTCAGATAGATGCAAATTCCATTGATAAATGGTTAAATCTGCTAGAGTGTTATTTTTCTGTTCATGATTTTTCTAGTCGGGAAAAGATTATTTTCACTCTTCTCAAAGCAGCCCCCCACGTCAAGGGCTGGTGGGAAACCTACTGCGAGCAGAATGATGAAAGTACAGGCTCACTATTTTCAGTCGTACCCATGTATGATTCATTTTGGGATGCCATCAAGGAGTAGTACTACCACGTCAGAAGCTATGAGGATCAATACATAAAGTGGACCACGCTGCAGTAGGGGAGGGACCAAGATGTGCTAGAGTTTACCAATATTTTCCATACCCTTTGCACAAAGTTGGGTATCAAGGATTCAGAGCAGCATTTGGTACTCAAATACCACCAATACCTACACAAGTACATCCAGGAAGAAATATAATTCCTGTACATCCTCTCGCTTAGCACGACATAATGATATGCCATTAAGATCGAGCGAAAGTTTAAACAGAAGAAGCGAGACTTTGGATCTGTGAATCCGAAACAAGGGAAAGGAGCCTCCAAACTATAGAAAAAAGGACAAAGCCAATGTGGTGCTGCCCAAGACAAACCGCCGAAGCTACAAGCAAAGAAAAATTCCATGAAGCCAAAAGAGGACACGGGAAAGTGGTGTGAGTTTCATAAGAGCTCCACTCACAACACAAGTGAGTGTTGGGCCAAGAATTCACTGGTGGCCAAGCTAATGGTTTCAAAATTAGATGCATTTTCTGACTCTGAGTCACAACCTGATAAGGCGAATGACAAAGGGAAGCAGATTATCGGTGTGGAGCCTAATGCCATTGTTTCAACCACAAAGATATAGAGGGAGGAACCCGAAGATCCAAAGGAGGAGGAGCATCTCTTCCACTCCTAGATGTGGGTAAAGGGTTCCTTGCTACAGTTCATTGTTGATAGTGAGAGCCAAAAGAACCTCATTTTGGTAGAGGTCATGAAGTGGTTGCGCTTACTAACCACAACACATTGACAACCGTACATCATTCGATGGATCCACCAAGGATGCGATCTTCGGATGAGCCAGCAGTGTGACCTTCCATACCACATCAAGCCCTTCATGGATGAGATATTGTGTGACATTTCTCCCCTTGAAGTTTGTGATGTATTATTAGGACAACCATACTTGTGGAAGAGACATGTTGTGTATGAATGGAGGCCCCATGATGTTATTGTTACTTTGGGAAATAAGTTGTAAAAGATACTGGAGGTAGCACTGCCTACCACCATCTCTTTGGTTACTACAAAACAATGCAGTAAGCTCATTTCCAAGACCAGGAAATTTGTTTTCCTGATGATATGCCCTCAGGGAAAGAAGAAGATGGTGGCCACGACCTCGAGATAGGGCCCCTCTGCACAACAACTACAGATGGACAAGGTCATGGAGGAGTATGAGGATATCTTCACCTCCCCCACAGGGGTTCCTCTACACTGTTAGGTCAAGCACTCCATCGATCTAACCATAGGTGCACCGCTACCCAATGGACCAATCTATCGACACTCTGTTCTAGAGAATGATGAAATAAAGAGGCAGATTCAGGAGCTACTACAAAAAGGTCACATTCGTCCGACTTTATTACCATTTGTGAGCCTAATTGTGTTGATACAAAGAAGGATGGGGCTTGGAGACTCTGTATTGACTATCGGGCATTGAACAAGATCATTGTCCGTAATAGGTACCCGGTCCAATGGATTGATGACCTCCTTGACGAACTAGAGGGGGAAAAGTATTTCAACAAGATCAATCTAAAGTCAGGATATCACCAGATAATAATTGAAGCCTTTGATGTGTGGAAGAATGCTTTCAAAGCCAAGGAGGGCCTTTTCAAATGGTTGGTTATGCCTTTCAGATTGATGGATTCTCCTGCAGCCTTCTTGAGGCTAATGGATGACATCTTGCGCCCATTCATGAACTCATTTGTAGTGGTATACTTGGATGACATGCTGATCTCTACCGAGATTTGGGAAGAGCACCTCCACCACATATGACAGGTTCTACAAACATTATGGCAACACAAGTTATGTGCCAATTTGGAGAAATGCTCTTTTGGCATGACCCAAGTTCAGTATCTGGGATACATTATTAATGAATAGAGGGTGCATGTGGATACAACCAAGATCCAATTCAATCAGGATTGGCCATCTCCAACCACTTTGATAGAGTTCCACAGCTTTTTAGGTCTTGCCAACTCTACTGCAGGTTCGTGTTCGGATTTTCTCATATCACTTGGCCCTTGAGTCAAGTCACCAAGGGAGGAACAAAAGCAAAATTCTTTTGGTTTGAATCTCAGCAGAAGGCATCCACAGAGTTGAAAGATCTCCTCCACATGGCACCAATGCTAACATTACTAGATTTGCAACAACCATTTGAGGTCAAGACAGATGCCTCTAACTATGCCATTGGGGCAGTCCTTACTCAACACGGGCATCTAGTGGCATATCACAGTGAGACACTTTCAGACACAGTCTGGAAGTATCCCACTTATGAAAAAGAGAGGTATTCCATTGTGCAGACCTGTCGACAATGGAAGCATTACATTTTGTGGAAGGAAATAGTCATCCACATAGACCACTAACCCCTGCAATTCATACAGACCCAAGGGAAGTTGCAGAATGATCACCATCAGAAGTGGTCCACATACCTGCAACAGTTCCATTTGAATATCAGGTATAAGAAGTGTAGCACCAATAATGTTGTAGATTGCCTTAGTTGACCACTAATCATGGCATTAACCACTGTGCTCAACTCTTATGGGCACGAGATTTCTGATTGGCCACTTCTCTACAAAAGCGACCCAGAATTTAGCCACACATACCAGACACTCTTGGAGGGTTAGCATGTCCCAGATTTCCACCTTCAGGATGCCCTGTTATGCCACCTGGGACACCTTTTTGTTCCTTCAAGCGAGCATGCCAAGATGATTTAGGAAGCACACTATAGTCAGGCTGGTAGAAATTTTGGTGTCAAGAAAATGGTGGTAGTACTGCAGTAGTATTTCTATTGGCCTAATCTTCGATAGGATGTTGGGAAGTACATCAGATCATGCACTGCCTATGCCATTTCCAAATTGAGCATTAAGAAGCAAGGCCTCTATACCCCACTACCTACCCCAAGTCGATCTTGGGAATCCATCTCCATGGATTACATGTCAGGCCTTCCTTCTACTAAGCATGAAAACAACTCTCTTTTTGTGGTCATTGACAGGTTCTTGAAGGTGGCCATTATGGTTGCTTGCAAGAATAATATCATAGCAGAAGCCACTGCTAAACTCTTGTTTGAAGGAGTGTGGGTACACTTTGGAACCCCATAGTCTATCATCTCAGATCAAGATACCAGGTTCCTCAGTACATTTTGGTCCAGTCTCTAGTCAATGCTCGACACCAAACTCACTAAGTCTACAGCCTTCCATCCTCAAACTGATGGCTAGACAAAGGTTGTCAAAAGGATGATCATACACATTCTGCACATGTACAACTGAAAGCATCCACACACATGGGACGAGAGCCTCCCCTATGTTCAGTACAACTATAACCGGGCTCTCCATAGCTCAACTGGTCATAACCCTTCTTAGGTGGGCTTGCTATTCCAGCCACTATGTCCCATTGATGTGGCCATGCCATTTGCAGCTACTCATGCAGATTCATCTCATGTCCAGTCTGAAATAGATAAGGTGAAAAAATTCATTGAGCACATCCAACATATTCGCCAGCAGGTTCATGACGTCTTGGAGAAATCAAATACTAGGTATAGGAAACAACATTATCAACATCGGGTGCCACACAAGTTTCAGGTGGGCGACAAAGTCTGGTTGCATTTGCAAAAAGAACACCTTACCGGAACCTATCGGAAACTCAGACCACTCCGATATGGTCCTTACACCATTACCAAGGCTATGGGAGATAATACATTTGAGCTCAGCATTCCCCCATTCCTTGGTCTACACCCAGTGTTCAATGTGGACTTCCTTGAGCCATACTTTCCACCATTACTAGACACATCCAACATTGCGAAACAACTCACACCCATAGAGTTAAATCCAGATTTCATGGAACAAGTTGCAACTGATCAGATCATGGACACATAGATCAAGCAACTCACCAATAGAATATCCAATTGTATGAAGTTGTCAAAGCAAGCCAACTCCTTCACGAGGGCAAGTGGCTCACTAAGGACAGTTTAGCAAAAGCTTCCTCATCTCATGGAGGAGCTCAACGCAATGGGGACCATTGCTTCCTAAGGGGGGAGAAATGATCTAGGTGGATATTGGTGGCCAACAACTAAGTCTACTTGGAACCCCACCGTTTTTTCTTTCAGCTTTTCAGTTTCCTTAATTGTAGCACAATTTACTATTTTTGGCAGTTTTTTGGGTCCTGAACTTCCAGAGCTGTTTTGAGGCCCTAAACGACGTTTTTTTGGAAAACTGGGAGAAACATGAGTCCACATACTGATGTTTCCCTTTCCAAAGTTCTACTTCTCGAGTAGATCTTTCTAACGAGATAATGTGTGCATCAAACATAGATCGTATGTCAATGTTACGACTCCGGGAAGTTGACGTACCAATTTACCCAAACTGGGCCCACAATTTGGCATTTCATCTTCTAGGGTTAGTTTTTTGGATGTTTAGGGTTTTCCATTATTTCTCAACAATAAATAGGCCCTCGAGCCTCATTGTAACATAGTTCAGAGGCATATAACCACCACATCTCTTCTTAGAGATATGCTATCATCACCCTAGCTGGTTTATTTCCATTGTTGTTTGTAAGCATATTTTAGTATTTTACATTAATGAAATGAAGTATTATTTCTGCTACATCTCTATGTTTATGGTTATTTCTATAATTTGTTGCATTCCTGTTTAAATCTAGATCATTGTAAGAAATAGGTAGAGTGGTAATATCGTTAACGAGATGCAACTAGATAAACCATGTAGTCAATTTCCAAAGAAATAGTTATGAAAATGTAAATTTTATGGCAGTTCTCAAAAGCAAGAAAAGACCTAAATTAATAAGAAAGAGGTTGAACCACTTCGGTATTACTGGTTAAGGAACTAGGTTGAGACAACTTGAGAAACGTGAAATTCATTATAAAATAGGTAAGAATGAAATGCGACATATTAAATAAACGTAAACTTCTAAATAAGAGAATGTTTTTGTCATTTCTATACGACTAGGATTATAGAACCAATACCCAGTAATGAACTAATTTAATGCAATTAGTCAAACAATTACCCTAACCATTCAAAAATGACTATATAGTGAATGAACCATCCAACAAATTTTAGAAATTCCCATTTATAGAGTTCGTATTTGCCAACCAAAAATCGAGTGCAGTAATTCAATATCTATGTTACCATGTTTAAGGAGTAACAATAGAATTATCGAAACACACTATTTAATTCTGAAAAAATGACTAAATTTTGTAAGGGTTCGAAGTCTCCCTTAAGAGACAAAATAAACTTAGCATAGTGTAGTCTCTTGCCAAATGAAGAACAAGTTAAGAATGTACATTCGAACTAGTTTTAAAAAAATAGAACCACGACTCATAGCCGGAAATACTTCTGTTAAATACATATTAAGAAATAATAAAAGATTAATACAAGCCAATGTCCAAAATTCTTCTCAAAGAGAACATTAAACCCTTCGTAATTAACTTAGATCTCCTTTGTGTACCCAGTCAGTAAAGGCGTTAAGGGTTTGAACTTCTGGCAAAGAGAATTGTGCCATGAAACCCTCCAACATTCGAGACCATAAAACCTATAAGGCAACAACAAACCTTTAGGTCATAGAAAGAAACAAGAATAAGAAATACGACTATCAAATATCAAAGACAACACAAAAATGGAAAATCTTACCGGGTTCGACAGTGAATCCCTCTTAATAGCAACCAGAAGCAAGAGAATCCATAACCGTAGAGCTGACAAATGATGTGAAACCCTCGGTTACCATGATAGGAATATGAGGTAGGAATGATACATTGGAAAATGAAGGTTAACGATAGACTTGCCTAAAGGAGGAAGAATCAAACTTAATAGAAGAGGATGAGCCAATAGTTGGAAAATGCAGCAAAGGGTCCAGTTTCTCGACCCCACCAGGGCTTAGTTCCACAAGAGGACACATCCACCATTTGTTTGGAAGAGTATAGCAACACCGTCGATCGTACACTAGTATCCAAGCAAAGCAAAGCCAGCTAGAAGCCATCGAGAAGACTCCAAACAAGGGACCAAGAACCTAGGGTGGTCAGCCACCCAAAAAAGTTAATGAGATTGCATAGGTTCATTCAAATTTAGATTAAATGATAGTAGTACCTTAATGTTTTGACTATAGCATTAATAATAAATATATTATCCTTTGTATTTCCAATGCAAATGAAGTATCAAATAATGAAATTCCAACACTCTAGTTATATGTATGGTCATTACAGTATATACCATATTGTAATATGGTGTGGTAATAACATTAATATTTACCATAGGTTATAATACATGGTAAAACAATATTACTCTATAGTTTAATAAATATATAAGAATTTGTTTTATGATGTTTGTGACATGTGGTATTAGAGCACTTAGGTTACCAAAACTATGGCCTCTGGAAAATAAGGATTGAAAATATTTGTGTAATGTGCATGGATAGAACCAAGAACAAAAACAACTAGTATGAGAAGAATGGGAACCATACCACACCAAACAATGATAGGGACAGGAGCAGAAACCTTCCAGGAGAGAAATCCTGAAGTATGGGTGCAACTGGGAGAAGAGTGGTGAAATACTAATAACACAATATTGGAAATTGTACAAGAGTTAAAAGAAAATGGCTTGAATATGAGAAGACAATGAACGATTGGTGCAGGAATAAGAAAATATCATGAAAAGTATACCAGATAGATAGAATCAGTGGAAAACAATCCCCAGTGCTGTGCAGGGAAATATGACTGGAGAACAAGTATTTCATATTGAACAAGGAAAAACATAAGGCAGTGAAGAGAACTAGGAAGAGGAATTTGGTAATGTATCAGAACACAACAAACACAAGAGACAAAAGGTAGAACTTTAGGGAGAATTCCGAAAGATAAAGCCTCCACTCTTTGATGGCAAACAGGAGGAGGCAACAAATGCTTGGCTCACTAACATGAACATTTATTTCCAATTGTACGAGTATGATCATAATTTAAAGGCTCGGTTGGAAATATTTCATTTTCAAGGAAAAGCCACCCTATGGTGGGAGGAAGTAAATGTAGTTCGTGGTGTAAACGAACAGGGCATAACCTGGGATCAATTCCAAAAATATTTGAAGGGAAAATATCTAACTGAAAGTTTTTATGATGAGAAGGCCAAGGAGTTTCATGACCTCTGTTTAGGAAAACTATCTATGGATGAGTTCATAACCAAGTTCACCTCCTTGCTATGATATGTCCCATACATACGAGAAGAAAAGTCTAAGGTGTAATGGTTTGTCAGCAACTTGCCACCGTTCGTGAAATAATGCCTTGAGTTTAATAACCTGAAAACTATGGATGAGGTCATATGGAAGGCTTGAGCATGCTACCAGTAAATAAGAAAAAAGGGGAGGGATCTAAGAAATGGAATGAAAAAAAGGGGAGTAATTTTTCTTCTAATAATAAAGTAAACAAGTTTATGGTCAATAAACCCCCCAGAGGTCAGATGAATAGAAGCACGTACAAAAATAAAACCAAGTTCAAATTTCCCATCGAAAACAAGACAAATGAGTAATCAGTAAGGACTGATGTAGAGATCATTGTTAGATCCCTGGTGCAATGTTGAGGATGCAAAGGAGCCCACTATGTTAAAAATTCCCCAGACCGCAAAGGAACCGATCAGGTAGCATGGATTCAGGAAGTGTGAATAGTGGGTGAAGTGGTTAGAAGCATGCCCGAGTTCAATGCTGCTCTAGAGGACTATCAAACAAAGTACGTGCCAACCATGATAGAGTTTGAAGGTAGAATCCTCAGCTAAACTGTATCTATTTTAATTGATAATAGAGCTACCTTGAGTTACATTAGTCCCAAAATAATAGAACAATGTTGTTTGCAAATTGTTAAGTTTAAAAATCCTTATTTAGTGCAATTAGCAATGGGAGCTAAAAGGAGGGTGTTTTCCAAGGTCAACAATTGTCCCCTATAGATAGTAGGACAATCTATTATGGAAAACTTGAATGTGTTCCCAATAGGATCATATGATATTTTAATTGGCATGGATTGGCTGGAAAAACATTGGTCCCTCATTGACTATAAAATTAAAACTATTAACTATATGGATGAGGAAGGAAAGAGACAGGAAATTCACGGAATAATAAGAACCTTAAAGCTGAGGCTAGTGACAACTTCCCAATTGGCCAAGTGTATCTAGAAGGGATGGCAAATTTATGCAATACAAGTAGGGTACTCCAATTCAAAATAAAAGTTTGTCTCCTTAGAAGACATACCCATTGTGCAAAATTTTGCAGATGTTTTCCCTGAAGAAATTCCGGGACTTCCACCAAAAACGGATATATTTTTCAATATTTAATTAGTACTAGGGGCTGCTCTGATATCTCACTCCCCTTATCGCATGAGTATACCAGAGTTAACATAATTAAAAATGTAGCTACAAGATTTGCTAGACAAAAAATATATTAGACTGAGTGTATCACCATGGGGAGCCCCAGTACTTTTTGTTAAAAAGAAGGATGGAACCCTGCATATAGTATGGATTACCATCAACTAAATAAGATAACCACAAAAAACAATTCCTCTCTTCCTCATATCGACGAGTTATTTGACCAAGTGAAAGGAGAAACCGTGTTTTCAAAATCAACCTTCACTTGGCATGCCATCAAATTACAATCAACGAGGAAGACATAGCTAAAACAACCTTCTGAACTCAATATGGGCATTACGAGTTCATTGTGCTGCCTTTCAGGTTAAAAAATACACTTGCAACCTTCATGTGCCTTATGAATAGTATATTCCAACAATACTTAGATAAACTTGTGCTAATTTTTATTGATGATATATTAATTTATTCTCGAATAGTAGAAGAACACAAGAAGCACCTTTGCATTGTTCTATAAGTTTTGAGGGAACACCAATTGTATGCCATGTATAGAAAATGCGACTTCTTTAAAGAGAAAATCCAATACCTCGGGCATGTCATTACTAAACATGGAATAGTCATAGGCCCAAAGAAAATAAATACCATAATGGAATGGCCAGTGCCAAAAGATGTGGTTGATATAAGATCATTTATGGGTCTAGCTAGGTACTACAAGCGATTCATTGAAGGATTTTCCAGGGTAGCCTATCCTATTACTTGACTGCAAATGAAAGGAAAAGTTTTAAAGTGGGGTATAGAATGCCAAAAAAGCGTCGATATACTTAAACATTTACTCACTACTACACCCATATTAAGCATTTCTGATCCAAAAAAAGATTATGTCATTTGTACAGATGCTAGTAAGTAAGGTGTAGGTAGCGTACTAATGCAAGAAGGTAGGGTCGTTGCTTACAAGTCCAGAAATCTTAAGGAGAGTGAGAAAAGGTACTCAGCCTATGATTTGGAACTGATAGTAGTGATCTATGCTTTAATAATGTCGTGACATTACCTGATGGGTATGAAATTTATGCCAATGACTAATCATCATAGTTTGACTAACTATTTTAAACAACCCACTTTGAATGCTAGACAAGCTTATTGGGTGGATTCTCTAAGCAAATTCAATTTTGAAACTAAGCATTTAAAAGGAAAATAAAACCATGTCATGGATGCATTAAGTAGGAAGGTGAATTTCTTAGATGAGGTATCCTTCAGTGAAGCACAAAACAACTTTAAAGAAAAAATCAAGGAGACAACAATGCAAGATACAGAGTATCAATTTCTGTGGAAGCAAGCTAAGATTCTGAACAATAAAGAACATCAGCTTGGATATGATGTTAATAAAGAAGGTATGCTAATATACAGAGAAAGAATATATGTACCTAACATAAAGAATATTAAAGATTTAGTTTTAGATGAAGATGATAAGGTTCCATATGCCAACTGTACGGGTTATTAGAAATTGATAACAACCTGTAGGAAGGAATATTTTTGGCCCGACATTGATATGTGAAATTTTGAATCTACAGATAAATATAATTTCCCTAGGTGGGTAGCTACATATAGAACAAAAAATTTAGGGAGTTTAACCTTCTTCTATAGAAGATAAATAAGACAAGGGACCTGGCTCTCGTCGCTCCTTCCTGAACTAAAATTGCTTGACAAGTACCTGCAATCATAAGCATAGGATAAAACCCAAGCAAATAAAGATATCTATCTGCTATAAGCAAATGGAATCGAAATAATTTACTCATATAATCATCATATGTAAAGACAAGAATATGGACTTTATTAATTAGAAGGAAGAGTTACAACCAAGAAGTCCATTCCCATGTCACTCATCCAGCTTGAGTTCCATCCTTCATCACACCATAAGCACAACACTCTGGTAGCATAACAATACTTTATAATGATCTCAAAACTCAGACCAACAATATCTCCTTACAAATTCTCAAAGTCTAGCCCCTGATCATTTAGATGAGTGCTCAATTTATAGGAAAATGATGGTTGTTTGGTCATAAATGATGGTATTGAATGGCCCTCTAAACTTAGAGTTAGTTTCCATGGAGGAAGGGATGAGAGGATAGGATATTAATTAACTCATTCCCTATCCAATTTCGATCTCATAGGAGATTATACGTTTGGGAACCTTCTAGATTGCTCCAAAAGATAAGAATATACCCAAAATCCTATGATTATTTTGCTCAATATCGCCGAACAAAGTGGATCTAAGTTATCTGGGAAGCACCATGACATGGGCCTACTTGCACTGAAGGGCACGTAGACTTGATGAAGGCTACACTGGTTCCTCAAGGAGGCATTTTTGGAGGGCTTCAGGGCAAGAAACTCTCAGGGAAGAAGGCATTCAAATTATTGACTTGTTTGGGGCATGTAGCAACTATATTAGGGTTTGATGAGCCCCAATAGTATTCATTTGAATGATGCGAGTGACGTGCACAAATGGATCTATAATAGCTACCCCTTAAAGGATGAAGTAAAAAATGTTAATGTCTAGTGATATGCTTCATGATGTGATGAGGAGGTTCCGAAGTGGATGGTGACCTACATCAATTACAATACATAATATCATCATATTTTGATTTTTCCTCATGAATTGTCGATGGAAGGCATACCCATGCTCAGCATATAAAATTCCGTTACAAGGACATAGATAGTCATCTAAAGATATAGACCCATGATTGGATGACAATTAGTGTTAAGCCTTTGTATGGATGATTTGTTACTTTCCTAAAATTGCAGCCCAGATGGATGAAACTAGATCTAGGGTATTTTATCTTCTTCAATATTTTGCTCAAGTATGAGACTAACTATGTGAATATATGATGTGAAGTCGAACATGGGAAGAGATCATCTGATTACTACTAAATGATGTAAGCTGTTAAGAGATGTGAGAGAAATCATCGATAATGATAATGATCCTCAAGGTACTAAAGTACATTCTGCATGGTGTGAATGGATGCTTTGATGTTGAACACCATACAAAGTCTTTGGATCGAAGTCTAGTGATTTCAACCTATCGCCATAAGAAAGAAACCGACCATTGATGTATGCAAGACTCAAGGTACTGGAAGGGTGTTTCTAAGAAAAATTATTGGATAATGTGCTGAGGTCAAAAAGAAGCAACTCATAAAAAGAGGACCTTGATGTATCCCACATCCACAACATGAAACGAGTGTAATGGTTGTTAGAGATGGAATGTGACTGATGACACAAAGATTAGGAATGGTAGTCAAGAAAATGAAGGTTTATTAGTATTGCAAAGGATGAATTTTAATTGAGTGACTTCTCTTGAACATGTTGGTGACACTGAATGAATTGGTAGCATTAACCCAAAACCAAAGTAATGGATGCTATGATAGACCAAGGTATGATGACCATCAAGTAGATAACCTAACCCATGTAGCCATAGCGATGAAGTGAAAGTGTCATGTTCAAGAGTGACATGTTGCCATAAAGTGGTTTACCCCTTTTCCCATTTTGCCCAGTCTTTGTTGACCAATACCCCTTTATTTTTATCAAAATTGAGGAGGATAACATATTCTTGTTGTATAATTCCACTCTTCGGGTGAATCCATCGCTATGTGATGTTTTAATGAGTGTACCAAAGGTGAATCTTGGTCTTTTCATGATGGGAAAGTTTGTCGCTATTTGATGTTTTAATGAGTTTAACGACAATGATAACTTAGTCCTTTCCATGTTTAGAGAGTTTGAAAATGGACAAAAAGAAAACTCCACAATTTCTTTTTCATAAATTTGTATCTCAAGTCCGAAGAAGCATAAAGTAATATGAGAGAGAACCTATTGACCATGTTCAATCAACATGTTCCTTTTTCGTAAATAATCTATCTCATTATGGAAAAGGGTTAAACTTATAATGAGTAGATGTCATTTCCAATCCATTAACGGGTTGAAAAGGACAAGTGCTGGACAACCTTTTCATATTTTGAGAGTCTAAAAAAATCATAAAGAGGAATCCACTTTGAGGAATGAGTGGTGTCTAGGATAGAAACTAGTCCCAGTAATGTTGGAAATTCTCAAAACATGTTGATTTATGTGAAGAGGTTGGCAAATAAGACCACTCATTGCAATTTTTCCTAAAAAATGGTAAAACAACCAAGTGAAAGTGTATGATAGGCCAAGAATATAGTGACAATGGAAGGAGAAAAAACCAAGGCTCATTTGATGGAATAGGCTCATAGAATGGAAATCGTGAGCGTTAAAATGGAGATGGCTTCATTTTTACACAATCTTGAACCATAGGGAACTATGCTTGGATCTAGTTTCATGTCTACAAAAGCTTGAAACGAAAGACTATGCTTGGATTCATTTTCATTTTTACATAAGTTTGAGATGAAAAACTATGCTTGGATTCAGTTTCATTTTTCTGCAAGATGGAAATGAAAAACTATGCTTGAGTTTGGTTTACATGCCCCTAGCATGTTGACTCGATTCTAGGTGCATGCCCCGCAAGATTCATTACATTCACCTAAGTAGACTACTCATGGCTATGAGGTGGATGGAATGATGGTTCATATACGAGATCAAGTGAAAGACTCAACTGGGATTTTACGAGATCTAATCAAAGAATCAAATTGGAAGCTTTCTCCACAGGACCTAGTTTCATTCTTTAATGAGCTTGACACAAGACGAGAAACTCTATTCAGATTCCTTGTTTCATTTTTTCACGAGTTTGACACAAGATAAGGAACTATGCTCTGATTCCTTGTTTCATTTTTTAACGAGCTTGACACAAGACGAGGAACTATGCTCATCCCTTTTGTTTCATTTTTTAATGAGGTTGACACAAGACCAGGAACTATCCTCATCCCCTTGTTTTATTTTTTAACAAGGTTGACACAAGACCAGGAGTTATCCTCATATTCCTTGTTTCAATTTTTAATGAGCTTCACACAAGACAAGGAACTATGCTTAGATCCTTTGTTTGATTTTTTAACGAGGTTGACACAAGACATAGGAACTATCCTCATATCCTTTGTTTCATTTTTTAACAAGGTTGACACAAGACTAGGAACTATCCTCATACTCCTTTTTCATGACCCATAAGAGGTCATGACTTCCAAGAGGTTCTCATTAGATGGGAGAATAATGCTCTGGAGGCAATCCGTAATAAGGAATCTGAGATCTAGTTCCAATGCCCCCATTACATAATGTACAACATCATAGAATTGATTGACAGTTGATGTAGGCATGGAACAAGTTGCCACATAATTGACCCATGGTGAGGAAGATACCATTGGGACAAAAGGACCATTTAGGGAACATGATTGACTAGAAGCCACATTTGGACCGAGAAATGAAAGCTTGTCAACACTGACAATTTTTTCTTCATGCAGAAAACACATCACTCAAAAGAGTGTTGAGACAATAGCTCACATGTCATAAAAATAGTCACAGCGAAGAAGTAAACTGTAATCTAAAGGGTCTGGGACTACCATCACATTGAGAGAAACAATTTTTCCTGCCAAAGTGATAGGCAACTAAGGAAGGATCCCTAATGGTTGACTGGTTCCTCTGTTAAAAGCCAATCAATTTTGGGTGACAGGCACAAGTGGCGATGAACCGAGTGCTTGCAAAGCAGTGGAGGAAAGGATACTCACAGATGCATCTTCATCATAATAGTGCCAGATACAATCATATTATAAACATGTATTATGATCTAGAAAGGCACATAATAAGGAAGACAACATCTTTCTATTTGATTCTAGTCAAAGGAAGCAACCAGGGTACTTGGACGGGGTACTATAAGAATAGGAGAATTAACACCTTGAGTTACAAAAGCACGAGGATATTCCTCTTGTCTTGATGGAACATGAGGATTTCCATCAAGCTCATTAGAATCTGAAGAAATGAAAAGAACCTAAGTCATATGATATTCACTCTCTTCGGGAAAGGTAGGATTAACTAATGGTGAAATCGCGTCAACTGTTTCCTTGACCTATGATTGGTCAAGTATAGACTCATGGGATTCACATCTAGAGAGAGTGGGTTTGACTGATGGTTGATTTGGGTCACTTACTTTATCAACTAGTGAAGGATTAAGGCAGAGTCTCTTGTAACTAGATGGAAGTCACTGCGGTGAAGCAGGACAATTATCGAACACTTTTTTGGCTTCATCTAGATAGGGACAAAGGTGAATGGGATGATTCCCTTCGCATAACCTACAACGAAACTTAACTTTACCCTTATTTCCATGAAATTTACTACCAATAGTTGATATGTGTCACCAGCATGATCTCCACAAGTTGATGACATAGGATGATGTGAATGAGAAGACCATTCTTCTATGATCTGAGGAATACCAGAAAATTTTTGAAGAAGATGGTATGTTGTACAAAGTTTGCAAGGATATCAAAGTTTGTGAGTCTTATCGGATGGTTTTTTATCAGAAGTTGCATTTGAAGCAATGGTTTCTTGGTTTCCCCCTTGCTGAATTTTCTTCTTCTTTTTCTTCACTTTCTTCTTCTTCTTATCCACCTAGTTACTATTACCAATACTTTCACCAGTCGAAGAGGAAGAAGGGGAGGAAGAAACAATCACAAAATAAGGCAAAGGGTCAACTTTAGGATCAAATGGAGTTTGATTTTGTCTAGTTGGAGGAGTACACGATTGTGGAGAAATCACAACATTTTGAACCAAGGAGGCTGAAAACAACCATACTGGTAAGCCAATGGTAAATCCTAAAAGGGACAATGTAGCCATATAAGGAACACCAATATTTCTAAAAGGAGGAAAAGGACTAGGACTCCCATTAAAAGGAATTCCTTGATCGGTGGACTCCAGTGTTGTTTCCATATGTATCAACCTAAGATCAACTAAGGAGTGAGTGTGGAGGATGATTTCCACAGTCAATTCATTTATTTAAAAAAAATAACATAACAAAAAAAAAATGTGATAATCTAGGCAAAAGGATTACCATGCAACTGTGAACTGTACAATACCTCTCAGTGAATTGAGAAGTACGGGCAGGAAATCTTCTTGAACATTGTGTTCGGTGTATCACAGTGTACAAGGTGGCTAACTTAGTTACGTCAGGATGGATAGAAACCTAGTGTTGTCCTCCCATATATACTCGAAAGAACGTGGAGAACCAGTCTGTATTAGCGTTGTCTAATGCAAAACCCCACAGTGAGAGAATTCCTTTATACTCAAGGTACTGTAATGTTGGGTTGTGTTATATTCTTTCCACATAGTTAACAGGGGGTTCGAGGGGTACCCGTAACTGCACTTTATGGGGTCCGGGGTAGCGCCCCGGAAAATTTTGGTTTTGGACCCTATGTTAGGTTGGGTGGACCCACCTATGGTTTTGTGCATGATTTTCGCACATGTTTTTCGGGACGCGATGGTTTTCGATCCATGGTTTTGACGCGATGGTTTT
>APFE030716672.1:0-103209 GCA_000404065.3 Pinus taeda | reverse complement strand
ATCAGGCCTTGTGCAGACCATTGCATACATTAAGCTTCCAACTGCTTATGCATATGGAACTTTAGACATATAATCCATGTCTTCTTGGGTCTTTGGGCACATTTCCTTGCTAAGTTTGAAATGGCTAGCAAAAGGTGTACTAATTGGTTTTGCATTGTGCACGTTAAACCTTTTCAACACCTGTTGTATGTACTCATTCTGAGACAATGTTAATTTACGATTTTTCCTGTCTCTAGTTATTCTCATACTAAGGATTTGTTTTGCAGCTCCCAAATCCTTCACTGCAAATGAATTTGACAATCCTTTTGAGCACATTTATTTCCTACATGTTAGACCCTGCAACAAGCATGTCATCTACATACAATAACAATATAATATAGCTACCATCATTTTGCTTTTTTTAGATAAACACAATGATCAGAGTGACATCTAGTATAACCTTGTTCAGACATAAACTTGTCAAATTTTAGATACCACTACCTTGGAGCCTGTTTTAAGCCATACAAGCTCTTCTTCAACCTGAACACTAGTTTCTCCTCCCCTTTTACTTCATATCCTTGTGGCTACTGCATATATATCTCTTCCTCCAAATCCCCATGGAGAAAGGATGTCTTTACATCTAACTGCTCAAGATGAAAATCTTCAGCTGCTACAAGACTTAAAATAGTTCTAATTGAAGTCATTTTGACAACAGGAGAAAATATTTCATCAAAATCAATACCTTTCTTCTGTGCAAACCCCTTCACCACAAGTCTAGCTTTGTACCTCTGTTTTCCTCCATATTCTTCCTTCAACCTGTAAACCCATTTATTCTTCAATGTAGTTTTTCTTGTAAGCAACCTGACTAAATCCCAAGTCTGGTTATGCATTAAGGAGTCCATCTCTTCTTCCATGGCTACCTCCCACTTCTTCCTGCTTTCAACCTGCATTGCTTCTTCATAACATTCGGGTTCACCGGAATCAATGAACAATAAATAATATAATGAAGGCGAGTATCGTTCAAGGGGTCTACTTATCCTAGTAGATCTTCTAACACTGCTTTCAGGTGTTTGGGGTGCATGTTGTTGTTGTGGTGGTTGCTGCTGTTGTGGTCGTTGATTATTATTATTTTCAGGCACGTTTACTTTTTCAGTGATTTCATAAAAAACTGTGTATTCCTTATTTTATTTTTCCTGTTTCTTTTCCTGCAACTGATTCTTATACAAGACCTTTTCATTGAATATTACATCTCTGGTCCTAATGATTTTGTGATTTTCATAATCATATAAGCGATAACCAAAATCATTAACACCATATCCAATAAAGGTACATTTCTTTGACTTTGCTTCAAGCTTTGTTCTATTTTCTTTATCAATATGGACAAAGGCCTCACAACCAAAAGGCTTTAAAATAGAGTAGTTTACCTTTTTACCTGTCCATGCTTCCTCTGGAACACCACCATCCAAGGAACTTGAAGGCCCTCTGTTTATTAGATAAACAGCAGTATCTACAGCATCTGCCCAAAACTGTAAAGGCAATCCTGCATGCAATCTCATGCACCTTGCACGCTCCATGATTGTACTGTTCATCCTTTCTGACACACCATTTTCTTGTGGTGTTCTTGGAACTGTCTTCTCTCTGCGAATTCCATGCTCTGTACCTATCAAACTATTTGCTGCAATATTTACCTCCATTGTCTGATCTAAGACACTTCAATTTCTTTCCTGTCTCAATCTCAACCAAAGCTTTCCATTTCTTGAAAGCATCAAATACATCAGATTTATTCTTAATACAATAAATCCAAATATTTCTAGTTGCATCATCAATAAAATTAACATAATAACGAGAGCCACCAAGAGATGATACCTGAGCAAGTCCCCATACATCTGTATGCACAAGCTCTAATTTTTCGCTCTTCTTTTCTTTCCCAACTCTCAGAAATCTGACTCTCTTCTGTTTTCCATAGATGCAATTCTCATAGAAGTCCAAATCAACATTCTTCAAACCCGGCAACAAATTATTTGAGTGAAGAATCTTCATCCCCTTTTCACTCATGTGTCCGAGCCTATGATGCCATAATGCTGCATCTGCTCCTTTGGAAGTTAAATCATTAACAGAGTTAGAAATACCATTGCATAAATGCAATGTACCAACCTTTTTGCCTTTTGCTATTACCAGGGCTCCTTTGGTGACCTTCCAAGCTGTATCTGTGAAAGTTGTCACACAACCTTCACCGCCTAACTGCCCTATTGAAATCAGATTTTTCTTTAGATCTGGAACATGCCTTCTCCTTTAGTAGCCATTGGTTTCCATTCTGCTGTTTTACAAGAACCTTACCCATTCCAACAATTTTACAAGGTTTATCATCACCCAAACAAACTTGTCCAAAATCTCCTTGAACATAGTCATGAAAGTATTTCTTATCAGGTGTGGCATGGAATGAGGCCCCTGAATCTACCACCCAGGAATTAGTAATATTTTCAAAAGAAAGAATTAAAGCATCTTGTAACACCTCACCTGTCACATTTGCTTCATGATTGTTTTCTTGATGTGCATCTCCTTCTTTTCCCTTTTGAGATCTACAGTCTTTCTTTAGGTGTCCTTTCTTTCCACATTTCCAGCACACTATCCCCAATCTGGACTTGGATCTGCCTTTCCTTGATTTACTATAATATCCCGAGCTCTTTTCTCTTTCCATTTTTCTTCCTCTAGACTCTGCACTCAAAGCATTACCCGATGTCTCACCGGAGCTTTTCTGTCGCATTTCCTTGCTAAGGATAGCACCGACCACATCATCAAACTTTAAAGTACTAGATCCAGAAATAGAGTTACTAATGGACATTACTAAACCATTCCAACTTTCTGGTAATGAGCACAACAATAACAGAGCTCTAACTTCATCTTCAAATTTTACCCCTACAGAACATAACTAACTTGTAACAGTATTAAAATCATTTAAATGGTCTGCAACAAATCCACCTTCCGACATTTTCATATTAAATAACCGTTTCATAAGAAATACCTTGTTTGAGGCCGAGGGTTTTTCATATAGTTTCTCCAATGCCTTAATCAAACCCTTTGTTGTTGTTTCCTTTGAAATGTTGAAGGAAACCGATGCTGCGAGGCACAATCATACTGTTCCGAGTGCCTTTCTATCGAGAAGGTTCCATTCTTCATCTGTCATACTCGTCGACATCTTTGTTTTTCCGCCCAATGGTAGGTATAGATCTTTCTGATACATATAATCTTCCATCTGCATCTTCTACAGCGAGAAGTTTTGGCCGTTAAATTTCTCAACCCTAAACTTACCATCTTCTGCCATTGCTCCCACTCAAACGAGGAACCCTTTTTTCCTGCAAGTTTATCAGCGAAATAGACCTTTGGCTCCGATACCAGTTGTTAGAAAATTATATATTACGAAGCAATGGAACACATAAAATATTGTAGAAATATAAACACAGAAAACACATAAAACAAGAGAGACACAGATATATGTGGTTCACCCAGTTTAGGCTACATCCACCCCGAACAACCTGTCCCTCCTTTCTATTATCTAGCAAAATGAAGAGACACAACCTACAACAGATCCGTTGTAATATCCTATGTTTTCTCTCAAAGTCTCACCTCTCTACTTATTTCTTGGAGAATACACATCTATTACACAGACTCAATACAATACCCTCATACAAAGAGAGGGGTTGCCTTCTAGGAAAAAAAACCCTAAACTAAACATAAGTTCTACCGTCAGATTATCCACCTAATGAACGACCCAGATTGACTAGAAATTACTATACTTTTACAAGGCAATTTTACACCTGTTTTTAGCTTCGAGGGCGCTGCCCTCGAACCCCCGCCGGGGGACCACTGGCCCCCAGACCCCCCAACCGGGGGGGGATCGGCCCCCACAGGGGGGACAAGTCCCCCCCACATGGAGGGGTGTACAAACTTCCTGGGGTATACATCTAGCTGAAACAAAGACCTCTAAACAATCATGTTCCATACTCAACAAAAACCAAACATATTCCAATCAAATATCACTTTCTTAGAGAACAGGTACATGAACAAAAGGTCAAACTAGAGTATGTTCCCTCAAAGGAACAAGTTGTAGATATATTTACAAATCCTCTTCCATGTGATTCCTTTGAATATATCAGACATAATATAGGAGTAGTCTTTACTTCATCATTTCATTAATTATTCTAACATATCTTTCATATTCAGGGGGAGAAATACATATGTTGTTTTGACGATGACTCCCATGGTAGCTTTGATATTCATGTTGTTTATATTATTGACAGTACATTTGATGTAGTAACAGTGAACAGGTATAGATAGTACAAGTTCATGGGGAGTTGTGGTTATGAAAAATTCAACATTTTCTTTCTATATGTAGATATTATGAAGGACAATCATGTATACACATGAGTTCTGATCTAAACAATCATCTATGTTTCTCTATAATGAAGAACTAGTGTTATAGACTCAGGGAAAGGATTTGATATGCTTCACATAGTTATTATTTGGCCATTTTGGTCATGATGTTGATTGGTTACAATCTATTAAGCAAACTCTTTCGGTATAAATCACATAAGAGACATTTTTGGCCGAAGCATTTCGAACCAACAAGTGTGGTTCATCATCAGGACCAAATGAAGAGATAGACCATGGAAAAGGATTAAATAGAAAGCAATGTAGAGACATAATTTCATGTAATGGCTATATTTGAACAATAATATTTAAATTAATTTATTAATATATTAAAAACAAATATTAATATTCTACTCTTACAATCTGTTATTGCTCATATTCTACTTAGAAGTGGTATTTTCATTATCAGTTGTTGCAATATGACATTGATGCTTTGAGGAACTTACTGATTGGTGAAGATGCTTTGATAGCCTAACTGATGGATGAGTTAATGTGATCAGATTTGACAGTGAAAATTTGGCATAAGTTCAGGGGGAGAATTTTTTTATGCTTCTAATAGTGCATTGTTAGCATTATGATTTCTTTACCATTCTGGTAGATGATTGATGATGCTAAAGACACATGTTATTGCAATTTTTGTTGTCACACTTAATGCTTATGGTGAAAATCCTATATGGTGTATGATAGTTGTTGATTACTATCATGATATTATTGAGGTCTTTTGTCTTGGTCATAAATGTCTCTTGATGTAAAAGTCACATAGAGATCCATGATGTAATCATTGTAATACTTAGTCATGTTTGGATTATTGTAATCCCATTTTCATTATTTAATATTGAGTCAAATATGTAACCCCACCATGTTGGGTGACTGATGTAAGCTTGAGTCATTGGTGATAGGAAAAATCATATCTGCTTGAGTCATAGAATCATGTACTTCTTTGTATATCTTCTAGAAGTTCCAACATATGCTCAAGGGGAGCATTGTCATATTCAGCAACATCAGATCTACCATGCTCATCTTTATAATAGAAGTCTTCATTTAGCATTGGTTAGCCCTTTTCCCTTGATGTCAAGGGGCAAAGAAGCTTGGTGTTTTGGAATGCTTGGTGACTTGGGAAAGAAGCTTGGTATATCTACAGATGTGATCTATAGGTGGTGGTGAATAAACACCAAAGTGGTTGCCATCAAGTCCAAAGGGGGATATTGTTGGCATTATGACTAAAGAGTTTTCCTTGATGGAAACCTACTCGATAAATATGTCAACATTATGGTAGCAGAATAAGTATACAGACTAGTATAGATGTGATAGAGATATTTGACAAATGAATATTAGTTCAGGGACAAAGGAAGGATAAAGGTGATGTTTTAAGAAGTGTATGTGGTTCCTATGAACAAAGGTCACGTACATAAATGGGTATGGTCAAGCAAACTCGTGAATAGTTTCCGCACCATAGTATTCTCAATACCATGGGTCTTTACCATGGTATTGGCCCATAGTAATGAGCGTGATAACAAATATTTGATCTTGTCAAAGAAAACCATCGGCATAACTACAGAATTGGCCTAAGGTATTATCTAAGGCCTAATATATATAAGGAGATGGATATCAAAGTGTTAGGTGTGCATGTATTGGGTTATTGATGATTGGTTTGATCTGAAATAAGTGTGAACCAAGGAGCATGATAATGGATCAAATCTATTAGATATGAAATAGATATATATATTGATTAATCTTCTTATGATTAGATATATTTGTGATGATGATTTTATGATGTGTATATGTTATGGTGTATGCCAAGATTTGGGTTTGACAAGTGTCTTGGTGTGCAACAAGGTTTGACTCGGTAATTACATATTTGCATGCAGGTGCACTTCAAAAAAATTGCGTACATACACGGATCTGATTTTGGATAGTCAAGTATACATTCTACAGAATAAACATATCTATATGCAGGTGTCAAGTATAAAAGGAACATGCATACATGGAAGTGCTTTATAAGAGCCGTGTATATGTGCTAGGGTTTTGCAGTATGAGATGATGATGATGGTTGATCTATTTTGTTATTTTTTTTTGTCTGTCGATGAATTCTCTTATAATTATCTGTGTCTGATGTACTATCTGGCTTGAATTGATTATGAAGTAAAGTATTGACTTGTGATCATGTTTCTAGGTGATAATTTTTATTTTTTTCAATGATTTATGTTGGCTTCAGTCTCTGTTTGGGTGATTGGTTTAGTGGTAAATTGATAAAGATACATCTATCAATATTTTGAGATTTCTACGTGAGTATGATTCAGGGAAAATGCATATATATGCAGGTATGAGTAAGAATAGTAGCATATATATACTGACATGTGCTTAGGCGGGGTCTGTAGTGACAAAATCTGGTTTCAGTGATGAACAATATGTGGTTTGGTATTATGATGAATAGGTATATAGTGATATAAGTTTGTCTGGTTGTTTGAACAGGTTATTTCTATGTTTGGCATGATGATATAGTTGGTTCAGTGATTAAGTGACTTGCTATAGTGTTGGTTTCAGTATTGTTTTTTGATATTTGGAATGGATCCAGTTTGAAACATTCTGAAAAGTGATCCACAAAGAACAAAGGATAAGAGGGTTGTAGGTCCCTTCCAGTAGAAGCTGGAAAATGAGAGAAGGTTGTAGCCTTTTGCATATGGGTGCCTGTGTACTAGTATGAGTTTGTGCTAGTATAAGTTTTTAAGAAATGTCTCTTTATAATAAAAGAAGAAGACAAAGATGATAGCAACGGTGGTTTTTTCCCACATTGGATTTCCACCTAAAAATCATGGTGATCATGTGTTGCTTGTGTGTGATGACTTATTCTTTTCTTACTGCACATGGTTATTGTTTAATTAATGTTTGATGAAGTACTTATATACTAGTTCAAGTTAAATAGATGATGAATTAACTGAAAAAGTTAGTGAACTGGATAAATGTTACTTTTCTTCATCACAGTCGCGTACATATCCAGGTTTACTTCATAACAGTAACATACAGAAATCTAAATAAGAAAATAAAAGTTTAAGTAGGTTAAAATAATGATTCACACCCCCCGCCTTATCAGTGTTTTTCTTAACACCCATTACTACCATGGCATGGATGGATATTATGCCTTATGGGGATATTAAGTGCTACCTCAAAATGAATAATAATACTTAGATGGGTCAAGGTTGTTGTGGTCATTTTTTAGCATTGAATAAAATTTACTCTATCCCCTCATTGGCTCCAAAGTACACTACTTTCAATTTGGGAAATGAATGAAAACTACAAACCACATGGTTCTACTCGCAAGTGCCACTAATATCTACATTATTTAGTGTGAAATCCCTTGGAGAATGCTTCTTATAACATTTGGAATATTAAACTAATGGCATCGAGTATCCCTCATCACATTTCTTCTTGGTTTTTTGTGGGTCCAACTAAGAAGTAAGAGAATTGAAAACATCAACCTTGAAATCATCCAATAAGTTTCCACTTTCAACTCGGGTGACTCCTCCCTTAGATTTTTTTGTGATTCTAAGAAGATTGTCTCTAAGAGCTTTTCCATGTTCTACATATCTCGTGAACGTCTACATAAATCACAAATAATATCATAACATGGTTGGGGAATATCCTTATTTCCTTTAAATTAAATGTGAATAAACATATTTTTAATCCCTCTTAAGATGACAATTTGAAAAGTCTTTGGATCCAATCTATGTTATTTTGATCTTTACTTGTATTAGTGTCTCTTGGCATAGCCATCCAAGCTTGTATCTTCCTTTTGTGTCATCTTGAAAACTTCCTCATAGATATCTAGCATTGTAGTAATCTTGACACACTTTAGACAATATTGACAATTTTCTTCCTATGACTAAATGGTATTTTCACCAAGCCCCGTGAACTAATAGAAATGTTGCATCCTTTAGAGTTGTAGGAAATAGTTTAAGCTTCAAGGCATTTGCACAATAGTCACTATTTCAACAAAGAACATCAAGTTCAAATATAAAATCATATGGATCTTCACCATCCAAGCCATGAAATTTGGCTCAACAAAGGGGATTATATTATTATTTAAACCATCCCCCACAAATCTTGAATTGTAAATTGGAAAGTCATAGGGTATTGTTTGTTGAAATCGCCTCCTTCTTCTTCAAATCTATTTTTCAAAGGATTAAAATTCCAAAAACTTAACTCTTCTTTTGCTACAAATTCATTAGAAGGAATAGATTCTATAGATAAATCTTCATCCATATTGGATCATTATATTGTTTTTCATCCATCTCGATGCTTTTAGAGTGGAAAAAGTGGAGGAATCAACTCATAGGACCATTTTTACCGACAAGACCTAGTTTGGAAAATTGGGGTATGAAACCTTAGTATTTTGAGGCATAAAATTACATTTTTGGGGGGTAAAACTTTGTTACTTTATCGTTTCACCTTTTTTACATATTCTATACATAGATACTTTTCCAAAGACACAAGAATTGTGTCAATCAAAGTATGTATGCAAAAGTTATGCCACTCAAAATTGACTTTTCCTGTTTTCACCACTACAATTCGAGAGGTTGCCATGTTAGCCCCAATTATTCATGGAAAATGAGATAGCCATGTGATTATGACAAAAAAGGCTCTAGAAGAGTCCATATTTTAACTTTGGTTAAGAGTTGAGTTATTCAAACCTAACCACCAGTAGGCTATTGCGTTGTGTTATAACTAGGCCACTAGGAGGAAAAGGGGTTCCATTATTTCAAGTGCATTTGTTCCATTGATGAGAAAAAAAATGAGTTGGTCATGAGATAGATCAAACAGATAGGATTTGTACATTGTAGTAGCCCACGAGCCACAGTCCATACTTCTTTGTACTCGTAACCATTTTCTATTCAAATAAAGAGCAAAAAGAGACCTTACCTTCCAACTATGTTTTCTACGGAAATGGTTTTTAAGGTCATATCTTCTGTCAAATCATGGCTTATGAGTTTTATTTCATTGTTATCTATTTTCTACATAATTTTAATTTGCATGCATACACAATTAACAATAACCTACATATCTAGAAATTGAAAGACATATAAAACCATAATAGTGTAGATTTCATAATTTAGATATAGTTTTATGAGATATGTTGTAATGAACTATCCAGTGGAATATCCATGATAGTTTACATATCAACTCTACTTCTTGAACTAAATTTCCTTGAAAGTCTGACTTTTTTTACCACTAATCAATTGTTTCTTCCTTACCATTTTTGCAACCAAAGGTATAGGTTCAACATCATTTGTGGAATTGGCTTCAATATTGACTACTACAAGATTGGATTCAAAAAACTTCTCCTTAATAATTGAATGAGATCTTGTTTATACCCCTAAGTATCCTCCTCTTATCCTACCCATTTGTTAGTAATTTGGGTGGTTTCTATTATACAAGGAGATTTCCCTTCTGAGTATCTCATACAATTCATGCATATATATGCCATAATTATAATGCATGACATTGCATATGAGATCCTACAAAGAGGGTAGTAAACATTTCCTCTTATTCATCCATATATCATGTGTTAATTTTTAGATTTATATAAATAATTTTGATCTTTTGGCATGCTCCCTGGCAACAACACCAAAAAGGACAAGTAAAATAATCACCCTACTAAGAATAGAGATAGTGGCTAAAGTACTTATGAATTTATTATTCCAACCCAAGGATCTAAGTGCAGGCAATATGTCATCCACTATATGTTAGGTCTAAAATATTATAACTAATTCCTATGATGCACCTACTAAATAAGAAGTGAAAGAAACCATTTAACTTGAAGATACACTCTTATTCTTGTTATATAATTGAATAGAAATATAAAATAAATTTGCATCATTTAAATATTGTAATTGAAAGTGTATTTACAAAACTTCATATGGAGTTGCATGATTAAATCAAATTATATAGTGCTAGGAAATTCTAGAAATACAAAAAGGTGAGTTTGGAACTGAGCTACATAATTTCAAGTGCTTCACTAGAATGTTAAACTATAAGAGTTTGAAATTAAAACTAGCTAAAAATTATAATGTTATCTAAGCTACAAAATACTAATAATCTATAAACTACTATGGATATTCCACTAGAAAGTTCGTCACAATACATCTAATAAAAATTTAATAAACTTCAAAATCTATACTATGAGGGTTAAGTTTCCTTATATTTATGGAATTACTAAGTTATTTTGTATGGTGTATGCATGAAAAATATAAATATGCATAAAAATAGAGAACAAATATAATAATTACTAACAAAACCATAATGAAATAAGAT
This sequence comes from Pinus taeda, assembly GCA_000404065.3. Classification (NCBI taxonomy): domain Eukaryota; kingdom Viridiplantae; phylum Streptophyta; class Pinopsida; order Pinales; family Pinaceae; genus Pinus; species Pinus taeda. The sequence goes on along the minus strand of APFE030716672.1, from coordinate 92,493 downwards.
ATGACCAACGAAACCCTTTAAGGAGAAAACCTAACTGAAATGTGAGGTTGTTATGTTTTCTATTTCTCTAAATTGAAATGGTGCAAATACAAAGGAGTGTGACCTATGGCCTGTGGGCTGCCATATAATAAAAAACCTCTCTATTTTCTCTCTCTATGTCCCCTCTTAGCTATTGTACTCAACTATGGAACAAAATGCATTAGAATAGAATTGAACCCCTTGTCCTCCTAGTGGCCCAATTATAACATAGCTCAATAGCCTACTAGTAGTTAAGTTTGACTCCTTTTTCCTATTAGCGCTCAAATCTACCTTACGCTGAAATAAGGTAAAACTCAAGGCTACATCAAACCACGCTCAACCTCGTAGCTAGCCCTACGAGGACAGGAGAGGGCTCTCTCCAGTCAATCTCGATAAAATGAGAAATAGGGTGCGAGATGACTCTAGAATGGGAACTGATTTTAGGCTAGTAAAGAGATAGGAAAGTTTGATTTTGATTTTTTTGGGTTTTTGTTGTAGAAATGGGAAAAAACAATTATGGGTCCGGGGATAAGGCCAGATCTTTGCAGAATTCGAGTTGGGGCGAGGTAGGCAGTAGTCTTAATGCGTTTTGATTAAGTGTATGGATGGATCAGAATGAAAAGGAGCTGAAGAGAGCAAGGGAGAACATGGATCCTCTCCAAACAGGCGAAAACATGTAAAACTAAACAAATTCAAAGGCAGAGCACTGAAATCAATGGATTCCAACTCATTTACTCATTCATTTAGTTTTAGAAGCATAAGAAGGGAATGACATACATTAAACATGAAAGAACTTACAATAAACTGAGAGAAAACACCATCAAGAACTGAAAGCCACAAGAATCCCAACAGGTGTTGCAAAACCTCTGATCTTTCCTTAGCCAAAATATGAAAAATATGTACAATAATGTGCCAAAATCTTTCCCAAGAGTCCGACCTCTCCAACCTTTGAAAATGACTGAGAAAATACATCTTATAGACCATCCTAACCCCTTCCCATGCCTCTAGGGGTCGAATTCCTCCTTCTAGGAGCAGTTCCAACTAATTCTAAACAAGGAGCTAGAATATAGGCATCCAAACAACTTGCCTCTAAAAGAAGGGAAACTGATTCTTACATCTTATTTTTACTTTTTTAGGAGTGAATCATCCAGAATAGGTAAAAGTGAGTCAAAGTTACATGTCAACCATAAATTTACATCAATATAACTCAAACATTTCATCCACAAGAAAAACTGGTTCAACTGGCCGAATTTCTGAGCTGGAAAATGAAAAATTGACCAAAAATCTATATGCGTAGCGCGCATGAGTCATACGTGTAGCGTGCCTTTTAGCCTGATTTTGAGGCACTTCCTGGCATCCAAATTGAGCTCATGATAGCTCGTTGGAAATCCCTGGATGTTGGCTATCCAACCCAAGTAGAATTTCCAAATTTGGAGCTCATTTGCCCCTCCAAAACTTCATTCTACCAGAAGTACTTCCTGTTGGAGCAAAAGGTGGCAGCAAGGTGGTTTTCATGGTGTTTTTGGGCCTTTTGATCATCCAGAACTTGATGAAATGCTTCGGAAATACTTGAGCATGCATAAGTTACCATGAAAAACCCAAAAATATAAAGTGTTCCTTCAAAAAGTGTCCCAATCAAAAGCGAGCGCGTCGACGCGCTACTCGTATGGCTGAAAAACCTGTTTTTAGGCCAAAATATTTCAAAATGACAAAAATTTCTCCGAATTTGCTCAAATTCGGAGCGAAGACCCTTCATCATGTATTATGCCCAGCCAACAAAGCCTCGGCCAAAATCCAGAGTGGATCAGGTGTTTCATGATGCTTCAGTGTCCTCCTGGTGTATGCAGTTCAGTGGTGCAATCTCTGTCTTGGTCATATAATGTATCGATGTCCGCCTCCATGATGTTGCAAAATCTGTGTTGGCTTGAATGAGATGAAGAATCAGGATTTGGTTCTTTTGTTTCAAATGCCAAATGAGGGAGAAACTATGGGAAATAGGGCCGTGTGAATAGTGGACTGTGGGAAAATGAGCTATGGGAACAACATGATTTCAATTAAGTGAAGAAAATATGCTTGAGTCAAGTGAAATTAAGGATGTGAGTACAGTCACTTGACTGTATGGAATTTTGGAACCTATAACTAATATGAAGGATGGAAAGTGGTAACAAATGGCAAGTTTTAGGGATGGGATATAGGGAAATAGGAGAGGGATGAAGTGATATGAGTGATTTTGAAGGGAATAGGGAAAAGGGGGGCATTCTATGATGATATGACAGTAGTGGGGCATTCAAACCCTAAAGAGGCATTTCTTTACAAGAGAGTAGGGTTTGTGTTTTTCAACATTCATACTCTTACAACCGATCTTCAAACAACTCCAAACACTGACAAAAGATAATAGCAAGATGATTTAAACTTACATGAGGCAAAGGAGACTGAGAGAATTTGAATTTCGAAGAGCAGTGGAAAAATTTTTGTGTTCTAGCCCAATGCGTAGCGCACTCCCTATGCGTAGCGCGCATGTAATTTTACACAGGCTAGGGAGGCTATATGCGTAGCGCGCTCTATATGCGTAGTGCGCCACATAGTGAATTTTGCAGGAGGATTTTGGAGGCCTTCTCGGTGTCCAAATTGAGCGTGTGATAGCTCGTTGGAAAGACATTGGAGTCTAATTTCCAACGAAATTAAAATTTTTCAATTTGGATTTCATTTTCCTTCTCATAAATCAAATCTCCCAAAACTTGTCAAAATGAACAGAATGAGGCTGCCTCAAGGCAGAGCACTGTTGCAGTCAACTTTTGAAGGTCTTACTCAACTCCAAATTGAGCTCATGATAGCTCATTGGAAATATACTTGTGTCTAGTTATCCTTTAACTCATCAAGAAAGTCATTTAGCCAACCATGCTAGGAGAAATCTTGATTTTCCCAAGGTTACTCCAGAGGTGCATTCAATTCTCCTGAGGCAACAGTATTTTTGACATTTCTCTAAAACCATGATACCTGTGTAAAAAGTGAAGGAGATTTTTCTTCCTTGTCATGCTTGGGATAAACAACTCTCTCAGTTTTCGAAAATCCATCTTTTATTGCTCTGAAATAGCTTTTGAGTGAAACTTATCCCGATGTATGAAACAAGGAATTTTGTCGAAATGAAGCGAAATGAAGGGGATAAGGGGATTCTAAATTCTTGGGGAAATTTTGGGAAGTAGGGAGGGATGTTAGGAAGTAGGGGAAAGTGGAATCTCAGAGATTGAATGAGGGGAAGGGGTCAAAAAGGGCAAAACACAGGCCTAGCCTAGAAAGTTGCCAAGTTGTGGCAAGAAACTAGGATTTGTGCAAAAATGAGGAATTTGGGGGATCTCAGTGATGGGAAGTGTTTAATAAGGTACATTAATGATAGGGGAAAGTCTATGAACATCAGGATACAAATTTTTCTAATGATTTGACCATCCAAGAGAAATTACCTCCAAAACCCTAGGAGAGGGAAATGGACCTTACCTAGGCACAACTGAAGCAAGAACAAGATGTAAAATGACCCAATGGAACTTGACATGATGATGAAAACCCTCTGAATAATGGTACTCTCAGCTGAATGGTTGCATGGACCGACATTTGGACAATTTTGAAAAGAGTGAAAACAAACCCTAGACCTAATGCCTAGTGACCAAATTTTGCTTGAAGACTTATTGAAATGACAAAATTTGACCTTGACACTTTAAAATCACTTTGTAAGAGCATGTTTGATCACTGAAGGAAGGTTACAAAGGCTGACACTAACATTGGCTCCAGTGGGGATGGTAGCTCCTTGGAGGTGCCAAGAACGACAGATCTTTCGGAGAGCAGACCAGTGCCTTCATCCATTGGGTGATGGGATCATTATTTGAACGGATAACAAAAAACCTTTGACACATTTATTGAATGAAAACTTGACTAAAAACTGACTAAAACTTGACTGAAACTTGACTCAAACCGACTCGATGGAAAACTGAAATAACTTGAAAAAACTGACTCAACAGACCAAACACAAATGACTCATGACTAACTTAAAACAAGACTTTACAAAACTTTTGGAAAAAAGGCAGCAATCCATCAAGATTTGGAATCATGATGACAACCACCTACATACTAATCAAATATGTACAATCATGTATAATTGGCTTTCCAATGTAACCAGTCAAGAAGATGGCTTCTTGACTGATTTCCCTTATCAGATCTGTTGGTCAACAATACAAACTGATAACTGGGCATCCAAAAACATAGCTGACCATGATCTCCTTCATCACTGAACACTGCAATAATCACTTTCACTGCTGACTGTAACAAATCTGCCATTGGATCCTAAAAAACATGAAGATTTACCTCCTGCTAAAGAAACAAGGTGTCTTTCTCTTCTGATTCTGATCTGTCTTTATCATATACTTCAGTAAAAGTATGCTCATGGGCTTCAAAAAACTCTAAACAGGTAGATGAACAGATCTCCTCTTGTAAAAACATTTCAACACATGAAACATATGAAGAAGAATCTGAATGGAAATCTTGAATGGTCTGATCTTCTGTAGTCTGAAAATATGGTAGGTCATCTTCATATGATAGGACAGTCAGATTTTCATTACAGTCATCAATCATGAGAAAAGAAACTTCAGCTAATTCGTGATACCCAAACATGACATTTCTAGCATCTACCATAAATTCATCAAGAGAAACTTTTTCACTTACATGAGCAAAGATCCCATCTTGTTGTACATCAACTAACTGGATTACCTCTTTATGAAGACTTTATTCTGATGAAAAAACTTTGTCTGTGATCTCAACAGAAAAACTCTCCTTTTCAAGATTCAGCACAGGGTATGCTTGGTTATCACAATCTGAATCTGAAACTGAAATCGTTGTTCTGACATTATCACATTCTGAAATTGAAACTGGACTTACTTGCATGCTGTCTTCTTCTGTAGGCAAATATGAAACAATCTCTTTTCTTTCATCATTTTCAGCCATATAGACATCTTCAACCTACTGATCTATAAAGTTGCTTACAGGACTGTCATCCATTTTAGAAAAGGAAGAAGTTCCACCATCACCTTCTTGACCATGTGCACACTGCAGATCTGCGTTAACTTGAGTTGGAACATGACCTTTCAATAGCTGATTTATCTCATCTTCAGACAGAGGAGACAATACCTTTTGTTTTCTTTTGCTCAAGCAATGATTGTCTTCATTGATTTCAAGTGAAGGAGTATACAAACTTTCCTCATACTACTTATCCATTTCATATAATTCCTGTTCACTGTCAAGATGAAAAATTCCTTCATCTTCCACCACACTAAAATCTTGACCCTGCTGCAAATTTTCATGATCGTGTTTATGCTACTGAAATGGATTTTCATATAGGGCTTCCATGATCTCATCATCCATGAAATTATCATCTTCATAATATTTCTCAAGGCTTTCAATAAAAGTAGAAGCATGTTTGCAACAGTCATGAACTAATTTTAATGATGGGTAAGATACTTGATATCTTTCAATGAACAGAGCATGAAAATCCTTTAAACAGTAAATACAGGCCAGCGGAAAATTTTCATACCAAGATTGGGCTTCACCTTCGAGAGTGGCCAGGAATATCTTCATCAAGCAATCTTCAGGAAAATCCACTTTCAACTTGCGAATATGCATATGAAATCTAACCAGATGTAAAGCAGCATCTTTCTTACCATCATTGTTAAACGTAGGCAGATTCCTTGACCAATATACCTTGGGCGTCTTATTCGGAAAACCTGGAATGTGATCTCGGCTCATGGGAGCGTATCTTTTCATGATTCGGTCCATCTTGAAAATCTCACAGCTACTGAGGAAATTACAATGGATCTATTGTAGGTTGTATCTCTTCATTTGCTAGATAATATAAAAGGAAGAACTTGTTGTTTCTTCGTGCACATAGCCCAAGTTGGGTGAACCACTTATATCTGTATCTTTCTTATTTTATGTGTTTTTGTATTGGTGTTTCTGCAATATTGTGTGTGTTTCATTGCTTTGTTAATTAATTTCTAATAATTTTCTCTCTTGTATGTGTTTTTTTCACTTGTTTTCACACATCTTAAGAGCACTATGGGGCACCTTCTAGATATGGTTCTAGTGCATTCTCTTACACTAGATGATGGAATTCATCATTAGAATATGTGTTGGACACATTCTTATGGCATAACATGCCTTTCAATTACAATCGACACTTGTGTCATAAATGTACATCTTAAGTGTCACACTTGGAGACAAGTGTCGCTTTACTATCGTTCCATTGTATACATGTTGATTTTGGGTATTGAAAATATTTTGGTCATGTGTTGGAATGTATAATTATGTGTGATCATGCTTACAACTTCTTGTATTCTCTTACTCTCACTCTTTTGTTTTGCTAATCCCACACTTATTTAATTTTGTAGTTTTCTTGGTCCTCTCAACTTGTGCAATTCATGATTAACCCTTCAACCTTATTCAACTATGCACTACACATTCCTAAGAAACATAGGTGTTATCGAGAAATCTAGTGTCCATTTAGAGCGGCTAGTCCCACTAAGACGGGTAGCTATCTTAGAAACAAACAAACTAAAGTTACTTTCGTTTTCCTTTATGAGAAGTAGATAGGAGAGAAGCAGAGAATACCAACCTCAATCTTTCACTTGGTTCCTTGCTTGTTCCCTCTCCCCTCTGACAGATCTTTTCTGCTCCTTCCTTGCTTACCTCACTTCAAAGAGCACCTGTAAAGTCAAAGCAGCATAACACCTTCAAAGTATAGAGGTCTACAACCATAAACAATATAGGACCAGATATATATTGACCACACAAATGCACATATCATCAAACATACAAGAATGTGGAGGAAAACTTAAATAGCTTTAACGATATAAAGAGTAGAAGAGAGGATTACAACCCATTAATCTAACCCAGTGTCATCCTCCCAGCATGAAAGCCCTTCTTCACCTCATGAAAAGCTTAGATCACCCAACACTATGATATTCCACTAAGAAACCAACATCACTTCCTTACAAGATACAAAATTACAGCCTCTGGATCTCTAGGATGAGGGATCCATATATAGATATTTGCAAGGGGTTGAATCAGCTTTTGGGATTTTGATTAGTGTCCTCTCTATGATAGTTCTTGGTTCCACTTGGAGATTCATGATCTCTTACTCATTCCTGGGTGAATTTAGAGAGGCAAGTGTCACAGGAGAAGTTTCTGGAAGATTCCATGATCATCCACCATGAAAACTGTCTCTGCCATTTGTATACTCTCACCCATTACACCCTACAGAAGGGCTTTTCAGTATGCATCACACTTTTTGCATGTGGCAAGTGAGATGCATCACACCCTTAGCACTGAGTTGTTTGTATGGTCCAGTTTTGACCAGTTCTGAGTAGTTTTCCATGGAGAACTTATGGGAGATGATGTAATCAGCTGACCTTGTTCTAGTAGGGTGTGAAACAACACTTTTAGGGACTCAGAAGCCCTTGTTTTATGGACATATATGATTGGGGTTGCAGTGCCCAAATATGTCTATAACAGTTTCCCCCTAAAGTATGAGTTCGTAAATCTTTTGATGCCGGGTGAAATGCATTAACATGAGGACCCGAGGTTTTTCAAACTGGAAGGCGACCTGTAATAAGATACAATACAATACATTATCTTCATAATATTTTCATGATCTAGCTGAGGCGGGCATTCCCATGCTCAGCTTTATAAATTCATTTTCATGTACATAGCACAAACAACCGTCTGTATGGCAGACTGACGATTCTGATAGAGTCTTCATCCTTTGATTTGGATGGTCATATGTGCAGCAATGATGTACATTTGATGTCTTTATTTTCTTGAATATATCACAGCCCAGATGGATGAAACTAGATCCGGGGTCTACAAACTCGTTCAATCTTCGCTCGAAGTACAAGTCGATCCACGTGAAAAGATGTTCTGGAGTCGAACATGGAAAGACATTGCCTGATTACCAGCCAATGATGTAAGCCGTTAATAGGCATGAGAGGAATCACCGATAATGATGATGACCCTCAAGGTACGACAGTATGATTCACGTGGTGTGAAAATGGGACTTGGCGTCGAACACCATGCAAAATATTTCGGTCCAAGGCCATTGATGTAAACCTGTTGTCGGAGTGAGAAACTTGCCATTGAGGCATGCAAGCTTCAAGTACTGAAAGGCGTGTTCCTAGGTCGACTTCTTGGATAATGAGATGTCATCGACAAGAAGTGACCCGTCGTAGGAGAGCCTTAATGAATCCCACATCTACGACACAGAACGAAGAAAATGATTTTGCAGAGGTGAAAACAATCTCATGATACAGGGTTCAGGGTGGCGATCATGAAAGAATGAAGCGAGAAGTTATTGCAGCGGATGAGACACAAGCTGAGTTGGTGAATTTTTTGAGCAACTTCTCTTGAACATATCGGTGACACTGAAATGGATTGGTAGTGTTAACCCCAAAAATGGATGGTACGGTGAACTAATGGTAATATGACTGGTGAACGGAATAACCCAGCCTGACTCAATTATGGTGATGGACTGAAAGTGTCATGTTCAAGAACGACTTGCTACCAATAAAGTTTCTTCAAGTTTTCTTCCCAATTTTTCCCCAGTCATTGTTGACCAGTACCTCTTTATTTTTGTCAAGCTTGAGGAGGATAACATATGCTTGTTCTATAATTTTCCCTTCGGGCAAACCCTTCGCTATGTTTTAACGAGTCTAGCGACAGTGAAACTCGTTCTTGTCTGTATGGACAAGTTTGTCACTATTGGTTTTAATGAGTTTAATGAAAAAGATACTCAGTCCTTTTTCAATTTTAGAGAGTATGAAAAGGGATGGAAAGGAAACTCTAGTAATTCTTTTTCATCATATAATCCCTTAAGTCTGAAAAAGTATAAAATAAGACGAAAGGGATGAATTTTTGCTAGTTTTAATGCGTCGAACAAGACAAGCGCTCAATATTTTTGTGTAATGATCCATCAAGTCCAAAAATATTAAAATCTAGAGGAGGGATAACACTTCTGATCATTTTAACAAGATGGAGAGGCCAATTGCTTGGCAATATTTTCTTATTTTACGAGTCAGATGAAAAGAGCTTAAAGGAGACTCATTTTTTGAGGAACGAGTGATATTTTCGGGTAGCAGCTGGTTCTAGGTAAGGTTTGGAACTTTCCAATCATGACAGGGTTAAGAGGATGGCTAACAGAATCACTCGTCGCAGTTGTTCCTAAAAAAGGGTAAACAATCAAATGGGGGCATATGATCGGCTAAAAACAGAGTGGAGGTGATGGTAAGAACATGACCAAGGCTCAAAAGCTTATGATAATGCTTTTGCAATGGTTATTTACCAAAGGTGGGTTCATTTTTTAATGAGTTTAAACTCTAGTGGAACATATGCTCATTGCTTAGGTTTAATTTTTAACGAGCTTGAACTTTGTGTAAAATTGCTCGTGGCTAGGTTTATTTTTTAACGAGCTTGAACTTCGCATAAAACTGCTCATGGCTAGGTTCATTTTTTAATGAGCTTGAACTTTGCGGAAACATTACTCATGATAAGTTTGCATGCCCCCAGCATAATAACGCAAATCAAGGTGCATGCCCCCCAAGCTTCATTTCATTCAACATGGTGGTTGGAATTAAGGTTTACCTTCGAGATCTTTGAAAGACTTGACTTGGAAAGGAAATTGTTTCAATTTTTAATGAGGTTGACACAGTAAGAGAATTATCCTCATAATCCATCATATCTACAGTATTTGATAGGAAATCAAAAACTGAAGGATGATTAAGGTTACTGGAATAATCTTCGTGGTAATCCGGAAGATGGGAACGATGGTAAAAATATTCCCATGGTGCCTCTCCTATCATCATCGACTGAACGATTCCGTCATCTGTAGAATGTACATGCGATGAAGGATCTGAAGAGGTGCCATATTCCTTAGACCTATCTATCCAAACACTCGATGAGCATTGATTTGAGTTTGCCCCCCAGGCCTAGAAAATTGATTACTACAATATTTCTAAAATGGCGATGATCCATGCTGACAAAATGTTCAAGAATCTTCCAAATCTTTTAGATATAGAAGATATCATATTGCAGGTTCCCACCGTGGCCACTTTTGCCAAATTGTTTGGAGGCGGTAGGGCAAAAGTACCCATCAATGTAGGGTATTTTAGGAGGCCTACTCTGATATTTTTAAGTGAATGAGAGCTCCCATGGATCATTGGAATGCTTCCTGTAACTTGTGAACTGTTGGGGAGGAAAGTTCATTGATCAACAATTGTAATTCCTCGTTGAAAAGGAAATGCAATCTTTTTGAAGTATTTTGACACAACAACGGCCATAGCATAAATCCAGGGCCTTCCTAGTAGGATGTTGTAATTGAGGCTTCCATCGATAACTTCAACATCAATTTCTACTGTTTTGCCCCCCAATTCAACTTGCAAGTTACTTAAAATCCCATATGGAGTGTATGTTCATCCATCAAATGCTTTTAACATTGTAGATGATCATGACAAGGGTGGTGAGCCTAAAGTTTTCCACCAACTCATTGACATAATACATGTAGATGCCCCCTCATCAATAACTATTCGATGAACAATTTTGTTGAGGGCTTTCACTTGAATGAGGAAAGCGAGCTGAGCTGGTAACTGCGGGTCATATCCTTTATGATTAAAGGCCACAAGATTGGAATCTGCTGGGTCAATCCCACCTATTGCTAATAATAGAGCTTGCTTCTGGGAGGGGCAATTTTGCAGTACCTCAAGTGTCGACATAGTGGACGACGATTTGGCTAGGACCTCTATTATATTATAATTCTGTGTTGCTCTAGCACGAGGATTAAATTTCGATTTGTGTACTACTCCCTTTGGTGGCTTTACCATTAGCTTAGGAATGATGGGTGGCACAACTTCGGTCAAAGTTGTTGTCGAACTACTAGGTTGATCATTAGCCTTGTTGTTCGATAGCTGTGGATTCCCGTAATCTTTGTTCCTTGTCGATATCAAAGCATAATTTTGCTATTTTGAAATAGACAACATAAGCACTTGGGATGGGGCAGCATTTTCGCTAGCAACCAAATTGGCAGAAGGGTTTGCAGAAGATTTTTCAGGAGACGTCTCATCCTGCTTCTTCTTTTTCCCTTTCTTTTTCTTCTTGCCTCCTGGTTGCTTCGGTTCTTTTCCTTTGTCAGTTGACATGGCATTAACCTCTGAGGCGAGAAGTTCCTCATTTGCATTTTGACTAGAAACCGTACGGGCTTTCTTTGATGTAGCTTTTACAGTTTTCGTGCTAGTTGTACCTATCACACCATTGCTGGCGTGAGAGTCTTTGTTTGATTTAGGAGGAGGAGGAATGGAAAACTCCGGTCGAGGAGCATCAGGGATTTTGTCGTAGAGCATGCCTGACTGAGTATAGATCAAGTCTAGATATTGCGCACGAGCAATGACTTACTCTTTAGTGATGACCCCTCCCTTTGCTACATCTTCTGTAATAGAAGGTAACAATGACTTAATAAACCATTCAGCTAGCAGCTGAGTAGGAACATATGTTTTACCATTCTACGACAACGTCGCCACTCATGAATATGATAAGATATGTGAGTGGCTGTTGTTTGCTTGAAATTGGTAAGAAGCTCTGTTCCTGTTTCATACCTTATTGGTAACTGAAAATGGGTTAAAAAGGTTGTGGCAAGGGCGCTGGAGTTATCAAATGAAGCTCTAGGAAATTCAATGTACCATTTTGCTGTCGAACCAGTTAACATTCGATAAAAAAGGCAAATCCTAATCGAATCATCATTGAGAGTGTTGGACGAACACCAAAGATGAAAGGTCATCACATGATTCGATGGGTCTTCACCCGGATTTCCATTAAATTTAGGAATATCTGACGGAAGTTTATGACGAATCGTTAGCCACCAAGGGGCACAAGCAATTGGATCATTTGTTAGCCTATTTAGATCTAGTAACTCTAAATTCGCCACGAAGGGCAACTGTTGATTCAGGTTCGGCGAAGCATACCCAGGATAAGATGGGAGCGCCTGAGCAGTGGGTCTTTGCATACCAGCATAATGTATTTGATGTTGGTAACTTTGGTAAGGCTGCTGGGAATAACCATTATGATATAATTGATGTTGACCGTTTTGAATATACGGTTGCCCATTACCCGCAAAGCTTTGTTGCTCAGGTCCTCGATAAGCTTGTTGGAATTGCAGTTGTTGATAATGTACCAACCATGGTTGTGAAGCCATTTGTTGTTGTTCAATACTGGCTGTCTGACCAAGATGAGGGGTAACAAAACCGATTTGGACATGGGTAGCTCTGGTTAAGGAGACACTAATCGATGATTATGGTGGTGTCATGGAGACAAGAGGCTGTTGTATTACGACCTGAGAAACTTGAGGTTGCATACAACATGAAACGCTTGTACTTGCGACCCCGTCACAATAGCTGGTGTAGTGGGGATATTTGACACAGGTAGACTTGGTTGCATTGAGTACACAACTCTTGGTTGTTGAGGCAGTATTGGCACCCAACCATTGGATGTAATTCCAACATGACTCGAATTCTATTGTGAACTCTCATATGGTTGTTCTCCCGAAGGGAACAATGAAAGGGCATATTTCCCCCCATATGGTGGTAATCCAGTGCTCAAAGGTAAAATTGGCCTCCGGAGACTGGACTGCCCAAATTGATAATGTTGTGAAGGATCAATTTCCTGAGACCCAACATAAGAGATTCCAGATATTATTCTGGACGAACAAACGGAAACAAACCATACTGTTGAAACAGTTCCTGGGTGGACTCCATATAGCAGTTGAGAGCTAGTTGGGATAGATAGTACACCAGAGAACATTGTTGGAGTAGCAACAGGAGGTTCTGTTGTTGCTGCATCAGATGACACAGTCATGGATGTCGACAGTTGTTCAGACATATTGAGTCTACCCAAAATATTTCCTAGTGATTCTACAAGAACTTGCGATGAAGGGAGACTAACTTCTACCAAAGAAGGATATATGGTGATCCCAGCTCCAAAATGCGATGGAGTACTGGTTGGAAGATCCTCCTCAATCTCTTCTATAGAAATAAATCTAGGTGGGAGAGGTAGATCGTCAGGTCCGTAATATATTTATGGTGCCGAAGAAGGTATAGACTCTACTGCGACAGATGTTGGAGGGATAACACCTTCCGAATCAGCTGTAGATGGAGTTGGTTCAGGAATAGAAGTGTTTACCATTACACTAGGATCAGTTCTAATGTCCTCTTGTGACTACAGAACTTCTTTTGTAGAGGCAGGGATACCCGAAATGGTTGGAGTAACTAGAGTCTCTGAGGATGTTGGAACAAAAGTTCCAAGAAAACCAGGAGATTTTGATCTAGTTAAACGAGTTCGCTTGGTCCGGATGGTTTCCTTTCTAGAGTCAAAGACTCGTTAGTCTCTGAGAACGATGGGGTTTTGATTGACTTTCTTCCATGATTGCGGATTACTTGATCAATTCAAAATAAAGGGGAAAAATGTGATTCTGAATTAAATGAATTTTAGACGCTTTGACACAACTTTCTTTTTCAATTTTTAAGAGTCGAGAAAAAGCTAAAGATGAATCTAGTCACCTTCGATTTTTAATGAGCCTAAAGTGACAAGTGCTCAGATGGACCTTTTCCTTTAAGGAGTCTGAAAAGGAACGAAAGAGACTACTCTAAAAATCTAGACAGAGGGATTAACAAACCAATCACAAAACTGCAGAATAATTTTTACAATACGACAGTCAATCTTCTCGAATGATATGTTCAATGCATTGCGATCGATAGGGTGGCAGACATGACTTCCTAAGGATAAAGGATATAACCAATTGTGGTCTCCCAATATATAATTGATGGTACGTGGGAGCACAAGTCTGTGCTGGCACTCGTCGTCTCAAAGAGGAGGAGTCACCCAACCTACAATGAAAACGATAGTTACCAGGCTTTACGACACTAGAATACGTCTCTAGCCTAGACTTCTAAATGTTGTGCGTTAGATTCCAAAGCGTTTTTATGTTCATTAAATTTATTTTACAGTTGATCTTTCTTAAGAAGTTTTCCCTTAAGGTTCACCGCGTGATGTAGATATACAATTCCTAAAATGCAATCTAAGATGATGAACAATCATTTATTATTCTTTTTGCAATGAAAATCCTAGCTACTAAGGAAAGAGAAGTGAGATTGTTTCAACATAGAGTAGAGAGCACACAAGAGATGCACTGTCCTAAATCAAAATCAACAAGAAGTCTAAATGCAAATGCACATGCATGTATTTTTTTTCTGCTTTCTTAATGTGTGAATGACAAAGAGAATGCTAAGTACAAATTTGAATTATCTTTTCAAAGCGACAGTACTAACAATTTTCTCTTCAAAAGATGAAAGGAAGACAATGACGACACTTTGTGATTTTGAATTGAAAACTGCTTTCGACACTTGAAATACTATTAATTCAAATCAAATACAAGAGTAATAGTGTAATCAACCATCAAGAAGAGTAGGATTCTTTTCTTTGACTGAAAACGACACTTGCAACACTTCCAAATCAAAAGACGATAATTCGATTAAGCTACTTCTTTGTAAAGGAGAATTTTAAATGGCGAACAATACATAAAAACATTCACAATTCTTTGTACAGTGGAGGCTGAATAATGCAAAGGAAGGGATTTTCCACAACAGTATACTAATCACAGACAACAAAACTCCTTAATAAAGCTGAAGAGAGTGAAGAAAAAACCAAAATCTCGAGGCGGAAATAGTCTTATCTGATCATCGCACCTGTAACACAAGGAAACAGAGATGCATCTCACCTACTACACCAGGGAGGTGCTATGCATCCAGATTGCCAAGAGGAGAAGGTGTGATGGTCCAGGGACGAGACTTTAACTTGGTTTTTTGTCACAGCTTGCAGCTTAGTTCAGGGATTTAGGTTGAGCTAATGATAGTCAGTAAATAAAAATCATAGGGGCTGATCTAATGATGTTACTTGAGCCACCACCAGGGAAATTAGGATGTTTGCAAGTCAGGTGTTTAATTCATAAACTAACCTGGAGATTGACTGAAGCAGTGTTTATCTACTTTGCAGTTGCATAACAAAAGCAGTTCGAAGGATAGCTGGCATAACTTCAGGCTCCATCTGTAGTTTATAAAGTAAACAAAATAGAAACAGGCAAAAAAGCTATTCGTTCCCCAGTGGAGTCGCCATTTTGTTATTGGGAAATCTAGTGTCCATTCAGAGCTGCTAGTCCCACTAAGATGGGTAGCTATCTTAGAAACAAACAAACTAAAGTTACTTTTGTTTTCCTTTATGAGAAGTAGATAAGAGATAAGCAGAGAATACCAACCTCAATCTTTTGCTTGGTTCTTTGCTTGTTCTGTCTCCCCTCTGATAGATCTTTGCTGCTCCTTCCTTGCTTACCTCGCTTCAAAGATCACCTGTAAAGTCAAAGCAGCATAACACCTTCAAAGTACAGAGATTTACAATCATAAACAATATAAGACCAGATATATATTGACCACACAAATGCACATATCATCAAACATACAAGAATGTGGAGGAAAACTTAAATAGCTTTATTGATAGAAAGAGTAGAAGAGAGGATTACAACCCATTGATCTGACCCAACGTCATCCTCCCAGCATGAAAGCCCTTCTTCACCTCATGAAAATCTTAGATCACCCAACACTATGATATTCCACTAAGAAACCAACAACGCTTCCTTACAAGATACAAAATTCCAGCCTCTGGATCTCTAGGATGAGGGATCCATATATAGATATTTGCAGGGGGGTGAGTCAGCTTCTGGGATTTTGATTAGTGTCCTCTCTTTGATAGTTCTTGGTTCCACTTGGAGATTCATGATCTCTTACTCATTCCTGGGCGAATTCAGAGAGGCAAGTGTCACAGGAGAAGTTTCTGGAAGATCATGGATTTCATGATCATGCACCTTGCAAATTGTCTCTGCCATTTGTCTACTCTCGCCCATTGCACCCTACAGAAGGGCTTCTCAGTATGCATCACACTTTTTGCATGTGGCAGGTGAGATGCATCACACCCTTAGCACTGAGCTGTCTATATGGTCTAGTTTTGACCAGTTCTTAGTAGTTTTCCATGGAGAACTTCTAGGAGATGATGTAATCAGCTGACCTTGTTCCTTTAGGGTGTGAAACAACACTTTTAGGGACTCAAAAGCCCTTGGTTTGTGGATATATATGATTGGGGTTACAGTGCCCAAATATGTCTATAACAATAGGCGAAGTTCCTAATTCCTGGAACTATAAATTGTGCAGTCATAAAGGAAAACCTCCTTAAATTGTACATTATGCTATGTATAAATTTGATATAAATTGCAATTGCTCAAGGTTTCAAATTAAAAAACAAGAGACACAATTCCACTCTACTAATTTGCAGAATGGAAATAACAATTTAGAACAACATGCATAGACATGCAACAAGCAAAACCATAATTACATAGTGATTTCTAGGGGAACCCAATTGGGAAAAACTCCTCAAGCCTCTTTGCATTAATTAGTTGAATATAGAAACTATTACAATTGCTTGTTCTAGCTCTGATCACAATTTGCAAAAGAATAATTGTTCTCTTTTTTGAATGAGAGCCTCTAGCCAACACTTAGCCAATTTTTGGCTCATCTAGCCTCTTATTTCCTTGTGAAAATTTGAGCTAATTCTTCAACAATGGGAAAGGTCATTATTTCCTTGTGCATTTCCCAAGGATTAATCAAATGGCTACATGAAAAATAATACACACTCCACTAGCATACAAATAATTTTACATTGACATTAATTCCTCCACTCCAGCTGAGGAATTCAAATTCCATGCATGCATGAGATATTTTAGGTTGATTAATCAGTTAATTGACAAATCTATGAGTTAGATTGTTGTCTCACTGCACAAATGGCCTTCAACTAACTCTATTAATTGTTAGAGGTCAGTTAACTGAATACAACTGAAAATAACTAAAATTTCACAATCAACACATGCATGACTGAACTCCAAGCCTTCTAACTCAAATTTACGGAGTTAACTGAGTGACAAGAGCCATGTCACTTTAGTTAGCTACCTCCAAGTTGTCCTGCTAATGTGGGATTTCAATTACTCAATTTGACTAAGGTTAAAGTCAAATTGAGCTTTTCTTGCTACATTTTCTAACACTCCCTCTTAGCAAGAAAGATATTTTGGACCACCCCTATCCAGCACCTGTAGAATGTAATGTAGCACTACCACTCATTTTTTTGTTGCTACTAAAACAAATACAAATGAGAAGCATCCAAAAACAAAATGATATTGAATTAATTGTGTCTCTATAACTGTCTACTGGGAAAATTGCATTGTCGATGATTCTACATTATGCCTCCTACACTACTATCAACACTCATTTCTACTCCTCAGCATATGACTACACCAATTGACATTGATCCTTCTGCTACTAAACATTGTGGGCCCCTGTAGCAAGGTAATGATCCATGAGAAGAGTATACTGCAACTACTATTGCTCTCCTATGGATCATGCCCAAATCTTTGCAACTTTGGGACTAAGGTTCTATATCACCCCACCTCACTCCTAGAGGTATAGTTGCATGCATGGTGAACATGGATCTACTCATACTACTGTTATTATTGCTCTATTTTTTCTTCTGCACTACTACTACAACTACTACAATAATGAGTCTGATCTCCCCAAATCCTGAAGTACTAGCTTCCATAGGGTTGCTCCCTCTGAAACTAGACTCCCTCTGAGTCTCAATCTCCCTATGGGAAATCTCTCTACTCCTCAATATTCCAACATCAATGATCATAACTCCTTTTTGTGTCACTAAATATTGGTTCATTGATCTACCCACTAGTAGCCTTCTAGCTCCATTAGGAATTCGACACATAGGGTCTTCTCAATTTTCCCTGAACTAGGGCTCCATCAATCTGAAATTCAAATTTAAGAAGGAGAGGATCTAACAAATGGTTTCTATTTTGATTTAGGGTGTAATACAATGTATACATATGATGATCTAATTGCAACTTCTCAAGATTTCAAATTGAAAAAAAAGAGACACAATTCTAGTCTAATAATATGTGAAATGGAAATCACAATTTATAACAACATGCAACAAGAAAAACCACAAGTACATAGTGATTTCTAGGGGAACCCAACTGGGAAAAACCCCTCAATCATATTTTCATTAATTGGTTGAATAGAGAAACTATTACAATTGCTAGCTCCATCTTTTTGTACAACCCGCAAAAGAATAATTGTTCTCTCTACTGAATGAGAGCCTCTAGCCAACACTTTGCCAATTTATGGCTTATCCAGCCTCCTATTTCCCTACAAAAATATGGCATAATTCAATTTCTTAAACAAGAGTAAAGTTCCATATTTCCTTGTGCAATTCCCAAGGATTGATCAACTACCTTCATGCAAAATACTGCACACTCCACTAGTATACAAATAATTTTACATTAGCCTTAATTCCTCCACTCCAACTGAGGAATTCAAATTCCATGCATGCATGAGATATTTTGGGTTTATTGATCAGTTATGTAACAAATCTCTGAGTTAGATTGTTGTCTCACTGCACAACTGGCCTTCAACTAACTCTATTAATTTTTAGAGGTCAGTTAACTAAATACAACTGAAAATAACTGAAATAGATTGCTAAAATTTAGCAATCAATGCATGCATGACAGAACTCCAAGCACTCTAACTCGAATTTATTAAGTTAACTGAGTGACAAGAGCCATGTCACACTATTTAATTGCCTCCAAGTTGTCCTTCTGATGTGGAATTTCAATTTACTCAATTTGTCTAAGGTTAAAGTCAAATTGAGCCTTTCTAGCTACATTTTCTAACATACAATCCTAGAGGTCAATCACTCCATTCTACTAAGTACACTTGCTTAATGCATATCCCTCTACCAACCTTTCCCAATGTTGCACATTGTGCGCTTCTAGTGGATAGTCAAGTCACTTCTGGACCCTTTCCATTCTCAACTGTGCAATCCTTAGGTCCTCTCCCTCAACAACTACACATTGTGCAATCATAGTTCCCAAGCATGTCACTCTTTTCTATTTAACCTTCCCAATCCATAATGCCTTGACCAACCTTTCCTTCACTACACATTGTGCACTTTCAAGTAAAATTCAAGTCATCTCATATTCCTTACAATGCTCAACTTTGCAACACCTACAACCCTCCCCTTGAAGAACTTCGGATTGCACATTCTCGGTGAGTAGGCATGCCTCCCTTTCCTCTTGGACTTGCCCAATGTGAAATCCCTCACTTTCCTACGTTTCCCAACTATAAATTGTGCAATCACAGTGCCTATCCCCTCATTCCCTGCCTCTTTTCACTATGTATTGTGCCCAAGAAGGCCTCCCTCTTAGTCCTTGCACAATGCTCCATCTCAATCAACATGCTACATAAACAAACAAAAATAGAATAGGTAATTATGGGATTGATGTTTCCTTGTCATGAATGAGTTTCATTCATAGGTGATATCATTTTACCATGACAATATTATGTCAAGGGGGTCATCAAGGAGAGTTTCAAGAAGGACACTTGTGGAAGCGGGACACGAAGATGTTGTCATGCAAGAGTAAAGGAATCTTGGACCACTATAGATATATGGAAACTCATGTTCACTAGAAGGTTCCCACACTCATCCAAACCATTTTGTGGGTGAACATGGAACGCATCCTATATCAATCATCAAGATTTAAAGACATAGCAGCGGAGAAAGGAGCCTCACATCAATACATTTCTATCAAGTCTCACGTCATAGTCACCAAACTATGGTCATTCAAAATGTCAACATGAGAGTATTGTTTGGTCCAATGTATTTTGCCACATTATTGGTGGAATTTAATATTATATTTTCAAAAATATTATATGGAATTTGAAAAGTCACTAAAAAGTTCTAAAGACGTGTAGAAGCTCAAAGGTCACATAGGAATTTGAAAAGTCAAATGGGAGCTCAGGAGTCATGAGGGAAGCTCAAGAGTCATAAGGAAGGTGGAGATTCACCTCATTTGTTATAAATACACCTTCATAGCTCAAGAAAATGACTTTTCACCCTGGCTTCTCTAGCTTAGCATAGGGGGGAAGAACTTTATTTGGAGTAGCAAGTGGCGACTTAATGTTCCACTATTGGGGCTAGTGTTGCATCATTGTAATTGTGTATCATGGGACTTTCACTTAATATATGAAGCTCTTGGAGCATGCACACTTTCATGCATATGTCATGAATGATTATGAGACTATTATTTCATTGTTTGTGTTGTATGTTTATGTTAACACATACTAATGAAAATGAACTATTTTATTGCCATTGGTATGTATTTTTTTGAATGTGCATTGTTACTTTCTTTTATGATCATTGTTATATTGTGAACTATTTTTCATGTTAATAAATGATTCCTTCTATGCTCTTGTGTTCTCTTTTAGGATGGTATTATCACTTTTCTTCTAGAGGCTTACTATTTCTTTTACCTTCCATGAAAGTACCTTATATACATTGCAATTGCATGCCACACAATGTCAACTTAATTACTTGTTCCAAATATTGTTTGCATAATCTCATATGTTGATAATTGTAGTCAAGGAAAATATCTAAGAATAATAGTGTTCAAGCCTATTATTTGGATGGGGCTCCTGCTCCAAATGGTGTGAGGTCTAGTTGGGACTTCATACCAAGGAGACCCCCTTTGTTTTGAGATTCCCTTCAACAAATTCCAAGGTGCACCTAACCCCATCCAAAGAACAATTTGGTTGCTTCTTGGCCATTGATGATCTTTTTACAAAGTATTAGAATACATATCTTACTAAACCTATCAACTACCATAAACAAATAATCATGTCTCTTCCTTGTTGTTGGTAAACCTCCCACAAATTCCATGGAAATGCTTTCCCAAGGATGAGTGGGTATAGGTAAGGGATGTTATATACCATATATGTTGTTACTATAATTATTGCTACAACAAATAATACATCATCTTGTAAACCTAGCTACACTTTCTTCAATCCTAAGCTAATACACATAACTTTGTAAGTTTCATTGTGATTTTCCTACATCAAAATGCCCTACAACATTGGATGTGTGAGCCTATCTATTTAGTTGTAGTCGCTCACTATTAGGAACACATAATTTTTCTAATATATAGAGTAATAAATTCTAGCAATGGTAGTAAACTATATTATCGCCATCATTCACATGGCTTTGGCCTAGTGACTGTTGAAACTCCTCTTTGATGTCCTCATCCTCTATATATGCCTCTCTGTATGCATCATGGTGAAAGATTCCATTTGCATCAAAGTTCCCAAATATGTGATATTTGATGTGGGTGGCCTTGAAAGCATGTTAGTCAACTTGTTGTGGTTCCCTTCTTGTACTTGATCACTAAATGAAAATATTGTAAAACCCCCATACACTCATAATTCCTAGTCTATTGTAACTTGCTCTAGACTTGCAAGTATTGTAATGGTCATTGATATATGTGGATTACTATCTCCTTTCACATCAAATAGTGCTTTGACATTTTGACAGATTATACCGAGGAATAGAGGTCTTTGTCATAGGTAGGGTAATTTAGAAATTCCCCATGAAATGCTTGATCCCATGCATCAAAATTGATCCCATAGCATACCCACTTGCATCCATTTATAATTAAAAGGGTTGATGCAATTTTAATAATGCAAGAACTGAAGCATGAATATTTTTTTTCTTTAAACGCTCAAATTCCCTGTATTGACCCTTCCCCATTAGAAACTCTTTCCACTCTCTATTATGAATGGATTGATGTTGCTTATGCTAAAAATGAGGCTATGAATTTCCTTAGGTATTATGTTTCCCTCATGAAAACCTTGACCTTAGACACATTGGTAGGCACCAACCACTTCATGATGGCCTCCTTATTGGTAGGAACTATATTTATCTCTCCTCCACCAATAATATATCCTAAATATACCAAACATTGCTATTAAAACTCACATTTCTTAAGATTTTACAATAGCTTGTCCTTCTTTAATGTCTCTAGACCTACATTAAATGTGTGATATGCTCCTCCTAGGTATCATGGTATACTAGTATATCATCCAAATAAACAATAACAAATGAATCTAAAAATGGGTGTAATATGTAATTCATTAACATCATGTATGTATTGATGCATTGCATAAACCAAACAACGTGACCAACCAGACATACAAACTTTTTCTAGTTTTGAAGGTGGATTTTGAAGTATCATCTTCTCTGAATTTAACCTAATGATTCCCTGATTTTAATTCCATATTGATGAAGTCTTTTCGTTGAATAACTAGTACAATATATCATTTATCCTTGGAAGTGGGTACTTGTTAGGCTATCATTATTTTATTTTACACCTTGTAATCAATAACCATTCATCAAGTCCCTACCTTAGTATGAAAAATTATAATGAGTGGCTCCAATGGTGAGGTACTTGGTCAAATGACAACCTGCTCTAGCAACTAAGGAAATAGATCCTTCACTATATTTTATCTTATTACATATTGCCTATACAACCCAATGTTATGGTACAGAGAGTCTGGCAATAGTTGAATATCATGCTCCACCTTCCTCTTAGGTGGTATGCATTTAGGCTCCTGGAGCACTCCCCTATATGCCCATAATAACTCACCAATTTTTTGTTTTTTGTTCCTTAGTACACCCCTTTAGGAATGAATTGGCCCTCATTTACTCTTCTATAGACTGATTTTACCTTAAAAATAATTAAACATACTTATTTCAATAACTAATCAATTTCATCACCTAGTTGGGACCTAGCAATGAGATATTTGACTTACCCTTGTTCACATTAATGATGATGAATTTTTTGTCCTTAATGAGGTGGTACTAGTTGGCTCTTTGGATGAAGATGGAATGATACATATAACTATAGGGACTCTCAAATACAACTTCACATACATCAAGTGGAACTACATCCAACTCTACTTCATCAATAAAATTAGAACTTTTAGAAATTTTGATTCTACATTATTTGTTTACCTTTATTTTAGCCTCATTGTTGACCCATCACAATAGATACAGGCTAAGATGGTCATGAATCCCCAATCCTAATTCTTTGACTAACTCTACTGCAATGAGATTTTCCTATGAACTTGAGTCAAATAGAGAATTTATTTTCATATTTTTGACATGTATCTTTATATGGAAGAGTTTGGTCATCTCCTTATCTTCCTAGATTCACCCACTTCTGAACTAGTGTGCATATAAAATTCTCATTTGTATATGAGTTTATTTCCACCTCATTACTCAAATATGTGACCATGATATTTCTCTTCTTCCCATATTACTTCTATTTCTTTGGGTTGATTTTGGATGTAGTTTTGAACACTTCTCTTTGGTATGACCATCAATGTTACATTGGTTACAATGGTTGTTGGGATCTTTACACTAATGTGTTGTGGCTATTGTTTTTTTTCCTTCCCCTTTTTCCATTTATTCTTCCCTTCTTTGGAAGATTCTTGGTGTTCCTTCTACTTCAACCCACTAGATTTCCCTTTCTTTTGTTCTATATTTTCCAAGTATTGTGATAGTACACAAGTCTCATCCAACATTCAAGGTTTGAACAACATCACTTGATTCCAAAAATGGCTATGTACAACCACCATATACTTGAGGATTATGTCCGACTTGTTGGGAGTAATACCCAACATTATTTCCATCTTCCAAAATTATGTAATGTACTCCTGTAAACTCTTCCCCTATCTCTACCTCAAGTAATTCCACAAGATCTACTAGTCCTCTATATACATTATAGGGTAGAACTAGGAATTTATGAGAGTCTTGAAATCTTCCCACTTAGTCACTAGAGGATACCCTCTTATGGATTCCCCACTAGGTCAGGGCATGGCATTTTATGTTGGCATTATATCTATATGTTTTCCTTGATGTCAACCTAGATGATTTCACAGGAACTCTACAACATTCACAAGAAAATCTACAACATTCACAAGAACAATACAAATATAAATCTCCATGGTGTGTAGCATTACAATTAATATCTTTATGGCATGTGGCATTACAATTAATCAATATTTATTTTGGTAAGCCAGTGTGGACCAATCTCTTGTCATAAACAAATTTCCTTTGGTCCAATCCACTTGCATACTTTATGACGGAGGTTATGGTGAGCTAATTTTGGCCCTATTATATTTCACAAAGATTATTCTATTGAAGGATGAAGATTCAGTTGCCCATTCGATGGTTGAATTCATGATAAAATAAAAAAATAAAAATCTTGAGGTTAGCTTTAAATTGGTCTTCAAACAAATAAAATATTTAAATTTGGGACATGGTCAAATATCATTAATCTTTTAGCTGATTGAGAATGTGGTTTTTTCTTATTTAAGAACTGACCTCCAAATCTATATATTCAACATTCTAAAGAAACATGGTGTGTGCACTTCTAAGATTGGTTTATCTAATCTTTGGCATCTTTTTCTCTTTTTCTATGGTTTGGCATAGGTTGAGCATATAAATGAAATCAATTGTGGCAAATGTGTTTCGGTATGTTGTATAGTTTTCTCGCAGACTTTTCGAATATATCTAAAATCCATTGTGTGTGTGAACATAGGCATAGGAAAATTGTATTCACACTATAATTGCGCAAAGGTTATTTGAACTACATAGCACTATAGATTTGATAAGTGTATTTTAGGGTATGTGTATCTATTTTCCACATATTGTGATTTGTCCATAGTATGTCTGAAGATAAATCGACCTGAATTTTGTCTATGTCCTGGACATATATATCAATTTATAACAATGTGAATTATCTTTTTGATCCCATATAGTTTAAAAATATTTTTATATGTTGAGTATTATTTTTTGGATCGATAACATAAATTTTGGAAGTGTGTTAGCCCTATGCACATTGATCATTTTGACTACATATATTTCTCATCTTTGAAGATTTCCATGGAGTTTGACTACGTTTTAAAGATTACATCCCAGTAGTGTGTTAGTTTATTTATGTGCCCAGTTGTTAATTATTATTTATTACATAGTGATTTTTCAAGGAATACTCGAAGAAAACATTTGATTGGTTGTAGATCTAGTAATCTATCCCATACAGTGGTATGAGATTTGATTAGTGGTATTTTATTTTGATTTGGATTGCATACACTCAGTGAATAATTTGTATGCACAGTCCATGTGTTGTTTGAGATAAAAGGTAGAAATATGTGCATTTGTAAATGTATATGGGATGGCCTTGACGATGATATAGTAATGGTACAAGGATTGTTATGTTATATACTATTTGTTATGGTTTGTAGGAAAAATTCTATAGTTTAAAGTCAATTTACATTGTGTTGTCGTTGTGATAAATACCCTCTAAAATTTTGCATACACTTGAAATTTTGAAGCCTATTTGTGATCATATGATTTGTCGGTCCTTGATTTTCCTTAGTTGGTTCATGATTGGTTGATGTTTTTCTGAGTGTTTAAGCCCTCTTCTGAGATTTTAGTGTCAAATCCACTTGCTTATACATTCTCAACCTTTGATGCATTCATAAGCACACCTTTTCTAGCAAGGTTTAAATTCAATGCCCACCCTTGCAAACAAGCATTGTGCAATTCTCATAACAGTGCTTGCACAATCCCTGGAAGTAGTGCATTGTTCAGTCCCTAATAACAATGTCTACATAGTCTTTGGAGACAACATATTTTGTACTTCTCCTAGATAGTGCATTTTTAAATCCATGTCAACATCCAATGCGCAACTTCCGTCAACAGATTCTCTCTTAGTTGCAATCGTGCTATCACTCGGGTGAGTTTTCTCAACTATCATGTTTGTGCACTTTTTCTTTCACAAGTGTCCTTTAATTTTTGTGATAGTCAATTTTTTTTAATTTCACTTTAACAAGTGTCTCTTTTGTGTTCTCTTCGTTATAACATGTGTTTTTTTCATTTATTTAGATTTTCCAAGTGTCGTTTTCACTTTTTCTTACTGTTGCAACTATCACTTTAAATATTTGTACTTTTGCATGTGTTTCATTTTAGTACACCACTAGAGGTCTCTCTAGAACATTCTTCTGCATTATTTGATCATAAGTATTATTTTGTTGTTGTTTCATGGAGTGCATGTGGATTTTTAGTTTTGTGTATTCTTTTGGCCAAGGTTGATGTTATCTGAGTGTGAGATCACCATTTTAGGGCTTGTTTCTGTGTCTAGTTCTCTCTACTTCACTGATCCCACATTTAGTAAATTTTTGGAATGTTCCTTTCCTGACCAACCACCCTTCCAACTTACCTACCATTATTGCAAATTGTGCAGTTGCAACCCCCAGTTAGCATTCCTTACCTCTAGTAACTACACACTGCGTAGTCATTGCCTTCAAGGATTTCACATTACACAGTCACAGTCGCTAGTTTTTGCCTCTTATCCCTCAGAATTGCACAATAATTCCTCCCAGTCAGCCTTCCACTATTCCCTATGTAGTTTCTTTCAGTATCAAACCTCTTTGTCTCCTTGATCTATGCAATTATGCCATTTTGTGGCCCAGTTTCTCTTGAATTGTGCATTGCACAATCACAGTGGGAAAGTTGGCCTCATTGTGTCACTGTCTCCCTTAACTATGCAGTTCTACCTCTTAGTCCCCTATCCATTGTGCATTGTATAGTCATAGTCATCATACCTTCCTTACTTCATCCTAGAAATACACACAATGTAATTCCTTAGCCTCCTCCTCAGCCTTGCACTTTGTTTCAGAGTCAAATAGTGTTGCATGAAGAACAAAGTAGACTAGGAGATTTCCAGACTAATGTCGTCTTGTCATGAGTGGATTCCATCTATAGGTACTACATCTTGACATGATAGGATGATTCCCAAGGATGATGCCAAGGATATCACAAAAAAGGACACTTATGAAGCTGCAAAGACAAGGATGGTCATCAAGTAAGAAGATGAAGGGACACTAGATTATGAAAGAAGATGGAAGATAAATATCATATGGAAAAATCCATATCAATAATATTTTGGAGGATGAATATGAAACACATGCAAGAATTATCATGATGATACAAGGGAGTTCATCAAGGATAGGCTACAGTGGAACACTAACGAAGAAGGAGCAAAGTAAGAACCATCATGAAGAATACAAAGGGATCTTGGATCAAGATAAAGATGTCAACTTGGAAAGTTTTGATACTCATTTAGATTATTTGTAGGATGAAGATGGAGAATAAGAAAATATCCATCATGAAGAAGTCACGTAAGCAAAGAGAAGAGCTTGGAATTTCCATGTCATCATTGCCAAGTCATGGCCTACTATAAGTGTCAACACAATGTCATATGCGTTGATGTGTCTTGCCAAATCATTTGTGGAATGTAATTATTGTATTTTCTAAAATGAGGAAATGTAAAATATGTGGAATACCAAGGGTCCCACATGGAATATGAAGAGTCACTAGAAAGTTCTAAAGTCATGTAGAAGCTAAAGCTCACATAAGAATTTTAAAAGTCATATTAGAATCTCAAGAGTCATGAGGGAGGTCAAGAGTCACATGGGAGGTGGAGAGTCACCTCATTGTTTATAAATACACCCTCATAACTCTTCACCTTGGCTTCTTTAGTTCAAAAAAGGGGAGAATACCTTATTTGGAGGAGCGAGTGGTGACTTAATGTTCCATTACGGGGACTAGTGTGGCAAAATTGTAATCATGTATCTTGGGACTTTCACTTAATATATGAAGCTCTCAGAGCTGACACACTTTCATGCATATGTTGTGACTGATTCTGAGACTATTATTTTATTTTTTGCATTATATGTTTATGTTGACACGTACTAATGAAAATGAACTATTTCATTGGATTTGGTATGCATCTCATTTAATGTGTTGTTACTACTTTAATAATTGTTGTTATCTTGTGAAATAATTTGCAAGTTAATAAATGATTATATCATGCTCTTGTGTGTCGATTTTAGGATAGTACTATTACTTTTCTTCTAGAGGGTTATTCTCCCTTTCCCTTCCATGAAGGTAACATATATGAATTGAAATTATATGCCTCATAGTGTCAGCTTTCTTGTTTCAAATATTGTTTGTATAATCTCTTATGTTAATAATTGTAACCAAGGAAGATTCCTAAGAGTAATGGCAATCGATCATATTTTCGATTGGGTCTCCTGCTCCAAACGATGTGAGTTATAATTGGGAATTCATACGGGGGATAACCCTTTGGTTAACAGATTTCCAACACCGTCAATAGTTGGCACTAGAAGGAGGGATGGATGACAAATTGAGCCCATTGATTTTGTTTTGAACCTCTCATCTTGAATGGCTCATTCACAAATCATGATCCCGAGGTGTTTTCTAAAAGATTATATCTTAAAATCCCCGCGAGAACAATCGATAACTTGTCTCAGTTTAAGTTTGATGGCGAGACTGAACTAACTGTCCTTGGACACTCGATTCAATTTATTCATTTTTTTCTCTCTAATGGAATTCATTGTAAATATGTTCAGAGTAGGTTGTTCATACTCACCTTTGAAGGTCATATCTACAAACAATGGTGTCATACATTACCACTCACTTCCATCCATTCATTCGAACAACTTGTTAAGGATATTTGTGAGGCATTTGACAGGTATGATCATCAAGATGTATATAAAAGGATCAACCAACTTAGAATGAAATTTGATGAAACATTAGAGGATTTTCTTGATTGATTCCTTCATATTTATTATGAGTTTTCAGAAGAAGATGTGGATTGGGATTTCATGACTGAAAATTTTTAGTATTTGGTTCAAGTCTCTTTGAAACAATTTGAATCAAAATCCCAGAATGATTTTTCTCTTCCAATTCATATCAATTATGACACATCTCTAATCTCAGAGTTCCTCCTCCTTTTTATGTTGGGATTGGGAAATATGAAAATCAAATTGTTTATCCATTTATCCTACCTATATTTCCTTACCATGATTAAGGTTTCATCTAAGACAATTCTGAATGTTACTCTAATCCCATGAAAAAACAGGTCAATATTGATCCCCTGACTAATTTAGATGACATTGATGTGCTTAATCCTAATATTGAATCTAATTTGATTAAAATTATTATTTCTTTAATTATCATCTACATTTCACGACCCTTCATCTTGATCCACTTGATCAATCTGAACCACTAGCTAGTACTTCAAATACTCTTAATTCTCAATTTCCCAGTCTAAATGTTGATCAAGCACACAATGGTCACATTCCACAGGCAGAGGAGAAGAAATTTGAATATACTTTTGATATCTCTTCTCTTTTCCAAATTCCTCTATGTCAAGATGATATTCCTTCATTCTTGGTTGAATTAGAGTTTAGTGATTTTGACAGTCAGTCAAATGAAATCAAAGCTCTTTATCAACTTGAAGCCCTGGGAAACCACCATATTACAACAATGATTCTGCTAATGTATGTGGTGATGATTACCTAGGTACATCAGTCAATTTGTTTATTTTTCATGAATATTCTCGCGTGGGTACTTCTTCTTCAGCTCACTATCCCTTTTTTTCTATTGCTTGTAATGAATTAACTCATGATAAATATATGCCATGCTCTTAAAATCTACAATTCAATGAGAAAAACCTTGAGTTGACACAATATAGTGAGTTCATCCATGATGGAGAGTAAAAAATCAAATCATTGAACATCCATTTCATTCCTTGCAATCTCCTATTTTGCATGAGGACAGCTCTTCAAATCAGGTTGCTCATGAGATTTCTCTGATTTATACATATCTAGATTTACAATTAGAAGAATATTACGACTTGAGTAATTTGTTTGGTGATGTTGAAAAATATGATAAAGTTAGTGGTGTATATCGATACCATTTAGATAATAATGATCTTGTTGAAATGTCTAATATTAGTTTTCCGCATGCATTGTGCAATCTAACTCATCTCTCGAAATGTAATTATCCATCTTTCCAAAGTTTTGGGACTTGTCATGGAGTCGAGATATTTCAACTCTCAATGATCGTTATTTCAGGTTCTCACAATCCTGATGAGATCCCCAAACCATGTCATACATGGATTTCTCACAAAATTATTTTCTCTGTATTGTTTCACTAGATATGGACTTATGCTTGATAAATTTTGGGTTTTTCCGAGACAATCTTTCTATTTTTCAATATTGGGTTTCTAGTTGGATAGAGACTTCTGTTAATTTATCTCCATGTAAACCTCTTGCATTAAACTAAGTATTGGAATGCACATCTTCCATGGATGCATGAAGATAAAGATTCTCATTGGTTGAAAGACTCACATCTGTCATATTCTTCTAAGAATAATCAACTTCAGATCCTTCTCGTGAATATTATGATACTAATCATTTTCATTATGGCATAAGTTATCCTCTTCAGTATTGATGAATGCTTAATTTATTTGGTGAATCAAATTCCTCTTATTGACATATTAATGTCCTAAGTTGATACAAAGGTTGAGTCTGATCCAACACATGTTGATCCATTGTATCATGATTGGTTTCCTGTATTTTCTATACTAACATTCATCTTTAATTCTTCTTATTAGATACAAGGTAGTGACTTTTTGTATTCAAGCTGTGAGGAGAATGGTTCTATTATTCAAAGAATTTGTGAAGTTGCTCAAATTGATCCATATTTATGTTCAAATAATGGAGAATTTGATGTCTCATCCCATGAGGGCCATAAATTCCTATGATTCATCATTTAACTTTTCATATACTTGTAAAGTAGATGAAGCACTTTAGTTATTGTCGATGGTTATGTCAAGCATTCATGATCTTGACAAGCCTTATAACATAATCAGATTCATTTTCTCTTACAATATTATACACTTGATTCTATGCCATTAATTGAAAATTCATTTTCTCAAGGATCTCAGGGTTTTCATAAGGGATTTTTTGGATTTCATAATCGAATCTATGATTGGATGGAAGCATATTACCCATAAATCTCTATCACTAATAAGCTTCAATCTCTCTTACAGTTTGCTAAGGATTGTAACAAGAATGAAGGTATATTCACAAGAAGGTTTCAAGGTTTGTATGAATGTTGTTCTAACCTAAAAGGTAAGGTTGTAGGATGGTTAAGGTTAGCTTTTATGGCATATATTTCTACCTTTAGCAAAGACCTTCTATCTTTTGTGAAAATTATTCATGATCATATTTTTATTTTTGGATATTGATTTATATTGTTTTTAATTGCTTGTATCTCTTTATTTGTAGGTCAAGAGCAGCTTTAGTGGCTACATTTGAAATTTAACTATACTTAACACTGACCTTCTAGTTGGTTAAGTTAGGAGTAGGTCTAGTTTCATTTAGTTTTTTTTGCATTGCATTCACCTTCTATTTTTCCCTACATCTAGCTTGTGTATTTACTTTGTCTCTTACTTCATGTCTTTCATGTTTCTTTTCTTTTTGTTTTATTCTTTTGATTTTTTCTTTCCTGCTCTTTCATATCATCACTTTCATTTCTTGTTCAATAAGACCATGCATGCAAATTTCTCTTGCTTGGCTTGAGAATACAATGTGGCAAAGTTTTGAAAATGAAATTTATATGACAAGAAATCTTGGCTAATTTGTCTTCCTCTTCTTTGTTAGGGCATACACATATTTTAAAGTCAACGATGTCTAAATAGAAAATGTAATCCATTCGAATGAAAAACCTTAAGCAGGACCATGATGCCCATATCTATTTTAGCATCTTCATTTCTTGACTTGGTATGGTACTTGAATGGTGTTTTGCATGTTGATCCAATCGAGTAGAGAAGGGAAGGGGAAAGCTAATGGTGATCATATCAATCTTAGAGGTATATATAAATGTCTCTAAAGGAACAACCTTTCCCTCTCTCAATAATTCAGGATCCCCCTTCCACCTTTGTGATATAAACACGATAAAATGCCAATGAGATTATTGAAATAAAAGAAACAAAGGGTGAAAGAAGAGAAAGGCTTCTTGCGCATAAAGGTGAAGTAAGTAACTTCATTAGGGTATTGATGAAGCTCACTTGCAATGAAGAAATTTGTGTGTTCTTGTAGTGACTTCGTTGGGGCACTGAACAGGCCTTCTAGTAGCAAAGTAACACTAGAGATCAAAACTCAGACTCTTATCTCTTAAACTCGTGACTACATATTACCCTTCTACTATATCGAAAAAATCATGACGTGGAAAGCTTTGTTAATGTGTTTAACTAAGAAAGGGAATAGAGGAGACTACATCCATAATCAGGTCAAATGTGGAATAGGGGAAATTTTAGGGGATAATATTTGCAGGTGGGTCAATTTTCCATGCATTTTCCAAAAAAAAGGATTCACCAATTTCCATTTCTTTCTTAAATGATTTTCCCAAATGTTATAGTACACCATTATTCTACCTTAAAAATCACCAAAATATTATATCAACTTAAATCAATGGAAACCTAAAAAATTCTACAAAAACATCACTATAAAATTTACAATTTTCGTATTAGGGACTAGTAATATTCACCAAGGTTTCTAAACTTTAAGATAATCTTTCATCCTTAAAATTCCACCTAATGGGTAAGCCAAGGTAATCCACACAATGATGTGCATAATTTAGACCATAACAAAGAAGTTGGAGTTCTACCAATGTGTTGCCAAGTGTTTTTGTTGTGACAAACACCCTCCAAAATTTTGCCTACAATTTAATTTTTGAGCTTACTTGTGATCATATTGTCTATCATTCCTTGATTGTCCTTTGTTGCTTCATGATTGGTTGATGTTTTTCTGAGTTTTTAATATTTATTATTGATATTTTAAGTGTCAAATCCACTTTCTTACATATTCTCAGACTTTGATGCATTCATTAGTGTACTTTTTCTAACAATCTTTAAATTCAACTCTCACCCTTGCAAACATGCATTACGTGATTCTCTAGGAACATTGCTTGTATAAGCC
Organism: Pinus taeda; assembly: GCA_000404065.3. Classification (NCBI taxonomy): domain Eukaryota; kingdom Viridiplantae; phylum Streptophyta; class Pinopsida; order Pinales; family Pinaceae; genus Pinus; species Pinus taeda. Next base: position 59,497 of record APFE030716672.1, on the reverse strand, counting down.
CCAGAAATAGTGCATTGTGTAGTCCCTAGTAACAGTGCATGTGTAGTCTTTAGAGATAGTTAATTACACACTCCTATTAGACATTGCAATGTGTTATCCACGTTGATATTCAGTGTGCAATTTCCATCGATAGATTCTCTCTTTGTTGCCATTGTGCTATCACTCGGGGGAGTTTTCTCAACTATCACGTTTGCAAGATTTTTTCTTCTGCAAGTGTTGATTTCACTCTTGTGATTGTCAGTTTTTCTTTATTTCACTTTAACAAGTGGTGCTTTTTTGTTCTCTTCACTATAACATGTAACACTTTTTCTTTCTTTAGCTTTTGCAAGTGTCATTTTCACTTTTTCTTACTATCGCTTTAATTGTTCATACCTCTACATGTGTTGCATTTTAGTACACCACTATAGGATGATATAGTGCATTATTTTATTATATATATCATAATAATATGTGCTATATACTTTCCCATAACTCAACGCACTTTCTGGTTGTAGTCGACACTCCTGTTGTAACTTGTATTCTAAGTGTCCCAAAGTCTGCACTCTAGTCTCAATTGGGTCTTTCTTAGAATCGACATGCATGAATTTTTTATGAGTAAATATTCTGTTAACTAGAGTAGCATTGGTGGAGTTCATTAGTGTCACCACTGACTGTTAACTCACTATTAGTTCTCTCAATCAATTTGAGAACTAATTTAACTAAACTGACTCATGAAACTGAGTCTTCTATTTTACAACTCACAATTAACTCACACTGGACTCCTACAAAGTAGGGAGAACATATACATGACTTCCAAAAGACTTCCAACTAGAATTTCCTAAGTTAAGTAGCTTTAATAAACTTAATTTAACTATTTTAAGTTGTTATGAGAACATAATTCAAATTTAATTCACAGTTTAATTTAAGGACAAATTAAACTAGAATTTCTTGTTTCCATTTCTAACACTCCCTCTCAACAAGACAGTATTATCAACTACCCCGATCCTGTCTCTGTGAAAATCGAATTAAAATATTGACAATGCCTTTGTCAATATGTCAACATCTTGCTCCTCCATAGGAATGTAATCTAACAACATGATCCACCTCATACACAATCTCCAAGATGATGATACTGGATATCAATAGGCTTGGACCGATCATGAAAGGCTAGATTTTTAGATAGTTTGATACAAATCTAATTATCACAATAAATCATTGTCAGATTGATCTACTGACCATACAAACCAACCAGGATATTCCTCATCCAGATAGCCTCACATGTTTCCTGAATTGCAGCCATGTACTTTTCCTTTGCCGAACTGAGTGAAACCAATCTTTGTTTCCTACTGTAGCAAGAAACAGTTGCTGACCCAATACTAAAGATCCCTCTTGATGTTCTCTTCCTATTGGATGGACTCCATACCCAATCTACATCAGTGAAGCCTTGAAGCTTCACTCCCTCTGTCCATACCCAACTTGATTAGTGCCTCTGAGGTATCTCAATACATGCTTTGTCACCTTCCAATATAGCTTGGTAGGCCTAACCATCACTTGACTAAGTTGGTTAATTGCATAGCACATATCCATTCGTGTGTTCACCAAGTACATCAGTGAACCCACAAGCTTCCTGTAAACAATAGCTTCCACTACTTCCCCTGAAGTAGCATCCTCCTTCCTCCAATTACCAGCTAAAGGAGTCTCCATGGGTTTACTTCTCTCCATGTGGAATCTCCTAAGTATCTCATTGGCATACTTTCCCTGAGATATAAACAGCTCCCCATCTCCCTGTCATACCTCCATGCCAAGAAAGTAATGCATGAGCTCCATGTCCCTCATCTCAAAATATCTTTCAAGGTTTTCCTTGCAATATTTGATGAGCTTCTCATCACCTGCCAGTATGAGATCATATACATAAAGTATAATGATCAATAGCTTACCTTCCACCACTATGTGATATAGGTTCGCATCCACTTCACTCTTCGTGAAGCCCAACCCATTGAAGTGGCTATCTATCCTAGTGTACCAATCATGGGGTGCTTGCTTCAACCCATACAACGCTCTTTGAGTCGGCACACCTACAGCTCATGGTCCAAGGTTTCAAAACCTTCGGGTTGCTCTATGTACACCTATTCCTCAATCATGCCATTGAGGAAGGCAACTTTCACATCCATCTGATGGATCTTCCAACCCATCTGTGATGATAGTGCCAAAATAGATCTTATTGATGAGTACCTTGCAATAGGAGAAAAGGTCTCATCATAATCGATCCCTTCTACCTGAGAAAATTCATGGGCCACAAATCTAACCTTGTGCTTCTCCACACTACCATTTGTAGCTTGCTTTACCTTGTAAATACAAAAGGAGCTCACAACTTACTTGTCCTCTGATCTCAAGACCACATCCCAAACACTGCTTCAAACTATGGATTCATACTGCTCCACCATCACATCAACCCAAACTGGCTATTGCATTGCTTCCTTAAAGGAAGATGGCTTTGTCACAACACATGCACCCATAAGTGCCATGTATCTAGTGTAACCCTCTGGTGACCTCCTCTGTCTGTGTTGAGAATAGGGTGCTCCCACATTCTCCAGTGCATCATCCAACAATATGTCAGCCTCTCTAGTGTGCTTTCTTCCCTCTCTAGAAGACTTTGCCTGAGTGGATGTCTCCACTCTCTGAACCTCTACATGTGGTTACCCCACATCAATCTGAGGCCTCTCAACCTTAGGAGCTAAAATATCCTCATCCGCATGTAGCTCAAGCTCCCTCTCAAGGGATACTCGCATGGCCTTCTCCTCATCGAACTTAATATCCCTGTGAACCATTGTCATCTGACTGGTCGACATGTACACCCAATAGCTGTGGGATGTATCAGTGTACCCCACAAAGGTCCCCAACTCTGTTGTTGGATCAAGCTTCTTCCATACATCTTTGGTCACATGGAAATAAATGGATTACCCAAAAATCCTGTAGTGACCAACATCTGGCCTCTTACTGGAATAAGCCTCCTCTGGTGTCTTCATCTCAAGTATCTAATGTGGCCTACAGTTCTGAACATAAACCATTGTGTTGCATGCCTCAGCCCACAAGTGTAGTGGTAGGCCCTGATCATGTAACATCTCCCTTGCTACCCCTACTATGCTCCTATTATTCCTCTCGGTAACCCCATTCTGTTGAGGGTTATGAGGTGCCATCAACTCTCATTTAATCCCTTCCATTGCATAGAAGTTCTTAAACTCATTGGATACATACTCACCACCATTATCACTCCATAGAGCTTTAACCTTCTTGCCATACTCTTTCTCTACCAATGCTTTGAACTCACAAAACTTTGTGAAAGTTTGATCCTTTTTCTACATAAAAAATATCCAACATTTACGAGAATAGTCATCAACAAATATAACATAAAACATGTGTTGGGTCGTGGATGTTTTCGAGAATGGTCCAAACACATCTGAATGGACTCTCTCTAGAATAGACTCTACTAAACTGTCTATGTCTCCAAAGGAAGATTTGGTGTATTTTCACAAAGTACAAACCTTGCATGTATCAACTTGCTCAAGCATACCTTTGGGAAGACCGGTAGAGATTTGCTACAAAATCTTCAAAGCCCCAAGATGCAAGTGGCTCAATCACCTGTGCCACAACTCATTGACGTCTCGGCTCAACATATGTTCTGCTTTTGAACTCAAAGTAGCACAATCCTCTACCTCTATCTTATAGAGATTTTGAACTCTAAGCCCTATCTTATTTACTTGACCCATGGCTATGTGCTAAAGGAATGTCTTTCCTTTCAAAAATATCACCTCATAACCTCTATCCTCAAGCATGGAAATCGATACCAAGTTCTTATAACATTCTTCAAGGTTAGTGGAGCCACATGCTCCCTCTAAAAAGTAATAGTTCCCATACTATTAAAACTATACTTACCGTCATCACCCATCTCGATATGCATCTTGAGATTTTTCTACTCGAGTTCACTGAATAACTCTTTGTTGCCATTCATGTGGAAAGAAACTCCACTATCTAAGTACCAGACACTTCCCATCATTGAAGACACCATGCATTCAATAGAGGAAAAGTCCAATTCAAATTGGGAGGCCAAAGCCTCACCCACCCCTCCTCCTGAGGACTTCTCCTTGGACTTCTTCAATGGACAATTTGTAGCAAAGTGACCCATATTTTGACAATGAAAGCATTTAAATTTCATCATGTCCTTATTCTTACCTCCATGATAAGAATCTGATTTGGAATGGGAAATTTTGCCTTTTGCTGTCCTCCTCTTGATCACTAAGGCATAGTTCTCTTCATCATCATTCTATGATGAAGAGCCATCCCTAGTGTTCCTCCTGATCTCATCCTGCATCAAATCCGACCATAGTCATTCCCAATTTGGCAGCTTCTCTTGACCATTGACAAAATCCTGATAACTATGCCAACTCTTTGGGATTCCAAGAAGAGCAAGGCTCACCATATCCTCCTTGGCAACTGTGATTCCAACACTTCCAAGTTCATCCCGACATTGAGTGAACTTGGTCAAGTACTTTAGAATCGTCTCACCTTTCTCCATCATGATTTTATGAAGTTTATCCTTCAGTTCCAACTTCCTTTGATCACTACTATTCTAATACAAGTTTGTCAATGTTTTCCACAGAGCATGCAGGGTTTCCTTCCCATGGAGACTTGAGACAATATGATCTCGAACTCCCTCAAGTATTATCTGCCTTGCCTTCACCACACACTTCTTCCACTCAGCCAAGTTTTGTGCATCAATAGCTGCTGGATTAAGAATTTATTGTTCAACAAACTCCTTCAAGCCATTGTCCTATAGCACACCTTCCATCTTGTCCCTCCAAGCGATGAAATTTGAGCTACCTTCCAAGGCATACTCAAGCCTCAACCCATGGAATTCCATCTACCGACCCTGAAGTATGTATTGCAAATTCAACTTTCACCTGTAACCCAGAAACTCAAAACTTCGAAATCTCCTCCACTATATTGTTCTTAGTTCCAATACCATGTAGAAAATCCTATAGATTCACAAGCTAATGCAATTTTCTAAAGCAAGAGACAATAATCTAATTCTACTCTTTACAACAGAAGCCAATAAACATCAAGTAAAAAAAAATCAATATAGGAAGAGAATCAAAGGCACATAACACAATAAATATCTGGGGAAGTTGCAGCTCAAAACCCCACTATCTGTTTTGTATTAATTCAGAAAATCAAGATGAAATTACAATGCTTGTTCTCTCTAGAACAATCCTAGCACTCAGCGAATTCAATCTCCAACCCATAAGAAAGCTCAACGCCAAATCTTAGCCTCTTCACAAGCTCTCCAAGTCTATATTCCAAGGTGTAATTCCTATGAAGTATAGCTTGTATTTAAAGGGAAATAAAGTGTCTAAAAACTGTGCAATCCCTTAAGAATCAGTTCCTGATTGCATGCACTATCAGTGCAACTCAGAAAAATCTAAAACAAATGGTACATTGTCCCCGCACTCTAGTCTTAACTAGGTCTTTCTTAGAATCAACATGCATGATTTTGTGATGAGTAAATATTTAGTTAACTAGAGTAGAACTGGTGAAGTTAATTAGTGTCACCACTACCTGTTAACTCACTATTAGTTCTCTCAATTAGTTTGAGAACTAATTTAACGGAAATGACTCATGAAACCGAATCTTCTATTTTACAACTCACAATTAAGTCACAATGGACTCTTACAAAGTAGGGAGAACATATACATGACTTCCAAAAGACTTCCAACTCGAATTTCCTAAGTTAAGTAAGTTTAATAAACTTAATTTAACTATTTTAAGTTGCTATGAGAATAGAATTCAAATTTAGTTCACATTTAATTCAAGGACAAATTAAACTGGAATTTCTTGTTGCCATTTCTCAACACATTGAGAAATACAAGGCAAGGTTCGTGGCCCGAGGATTCTCCCAAAAAGAGGGAGAAGGATATGATGATATATTTGCACCTGTGGCTCAATATACAACCATTTTTTTGATAGTTTCTCTTTCTACAAGCCAAGGATGGACCCCTCATCAAATGGATGTGAAGACAACATTCCTCCATGGTGTGTTACAAGAAGAAGTGTATGTGGAGAAGCCATAAGGATTTGAAGTAGAGGATCGAAAGACACATGTTTGCAGGTTGAAGAAGGCATTGTATGGTTTAAAGCAAGCCCCAAGAGCATGGTATGCCCAGATTTATAGTTATCTAGTGAAGTTGGGATTCATAAGAAGCAATGTCGATCCCAACCTCTAATTCAAGGTAATCCAAGGTATGTCGTTGATTTTGGTTTTATATGTTGACGATCTATTCTTGAAAGGTAGTGAGCCCCTAATGATCTAGTGTAAGAGGGAGTTAGCCTCTGAATTCAAGATGAAGGACCTTGGACTCATGCACTACTTTCTAGGTCTTGAACTGTGGCAAAGGCCCGATGAGATTTTCCTTTCACAAGGAAAATATGTTGTGAAGTTGTTGGAGATATTTGGAATGGAACAATGCAAGTCCCTACTCACATCGATGGAAAGGAATTTTAAGAAGTTATATGGAGAAGTTGTAGGAACTGATTTGGCGAATCTATCAAAGTATAGACAATTGATTGGGGCTATGATGTTCTTAGTGAACACCCATCCATACATATGCTATGTGTTGTGGCAATTTTTGGTTTTGATAAGATAGAATATTTGAAAAAAATTATTTGAAAAAATGTTAATTTAGGATATGGACATAACAATATTGAATAGAATGTTTTTGAAAAAAATCTTGATGATAATGTCCATATCAAAGAAAATGCTAGGTTAGATGTCCTAAAAAATCAAGACAAAGAGAAAATGTTAGGTTAGAAAGAAAAGAAAACAAATAAACTTTGAAAGTGAGCAAGTCTAAATGCCACTACTATTGTTTCTGCAAAATAATGGTTGTGTGCAACTTGTCATAAATGCCACAACCCATGACAGACAAATAGTTTAATCTTGACTGCTTCATGCTTTAAATTTGATGTTATAAATAGAGAATAAAGATATGGCCAAACTATTTAATCTTGTCAAATCAGTAGTTAGGTAGAGAATAATAAGGTGCTCATCAGTTTAATCTGAGCCCTTGGATGTTATAAGGTTAGAATTAGATAGTTTTCTTTTTTAAGAATAAAAAGAAAGGAAAAGGTTTTGCTAGCTTAAGTGCACCCATTAAGTGAAGAAAAAATGATAGGATAAGCAAAGGGTAAGTAGAAGAAAGGTTGCAGAAGTACGATAATTCATTGGACAAAGTGTACATTTATCATGTTTTACCATATGTTTCTATGTCCATGAGGCAATTACACAAAGCAAATGAAGGTCTACAAGATCAATTAATTAAGTTCCCTCATCCCCATTCATCCCTTTATTTACTAATTTCCTCTTCCCACCTTCATATAGTTCATATTCATTCATTTTCCATAAAAACCCCCTTTTCCTAAGGTTAAAATTCTTTTTGCCTAGGAAAAGTGAAAACCCCATGTTAAATTCCCTTTCACCCAAAAACCCACAAAAATGTGTTTAGCCTAAGTATTAATGTATATATGTGAAAAGAAAATAACTCATGAAAAAGCGTTATAATTAGTGTGTTTCCCCTTTCCACTCATATTTCATATTAACGCTAATTTATAGTATTAAGCCCCTAAAAGTTCCCTTTCCCGTATATTATTAAATCCCTTTATTAAATAACCCAAAACCATTAGTTTTATTATAAAACTATGTATTCAATAAAACATCGCATATCGGCGGATTGCAAGCTTTTCAACGTGCATGCACACTCCCCACATTGAGATATGCGATGCGCGATGGGCCCGGACCCGACACAAATATAAATCAAAATTCATTTCCATTTTGCATTTTCCCTCCATCGCAAGTTCCGGCTAAAGCATATACCATCCGCCATTGCGATCTCTGATATGCGATGGGAACCCGAACCCGATCGCAGTATTAACCATGATATATTTTCCACATTGCGTCTGACCCCTATCGCATTGCTTTACGATGGGCCTTCCCTCGTTAAACTGCGATTACGATATGAGATGGAAATTCGGACCTGACTTCATTTATCCGCCCGAGTTCATATTATTTCAAGTCTTCCATACCGTGTTTTGCAAAGGATTTCTTTATTAATTTTTTTTTTATGTTCTAAATGAAGAACCAACCTAAACCTTTATTTAAACATAAAAACCCGCTAATCTCAATCTTTAACCCATAATAAAGCCCATGCCACCATTATTAATCATTGGGCCCCTCTGCACTGCTCTTTCACTCCACCACCATCCGATCCAATACATTCAAATACACAACCCTCAATGATTTCGGGTTGGCTCTCTGTCCGAGCATTACATGCCCAAAAAGTGGTATTCCACTGACCTCCCCTTGCTACGTGTTAGGCTCAGACTATATCAAGTGACCCCTCCCAAAACCACCCACGCCTCATAAGTAGTGCGATGAAAACCAAAACCACCTCCCGCATAACGACAAAATGACCATTGTTCACTTTGCGCCATATTTCAAAAAGAAAGTTGTTTTCCATTTAAATGAAAAAATCACCATTTTGGCTTTGTTTTGGCCATTTACATAGTGAAGCCTCCATAAGCCTCTGCGACCAATAAAACCATTGTTTTACCTTCCGATACGTTCTGGACTCCTTCCAATATCCTTTCGAGCTCAATAAATCCATTGATGTCCTCCTTTGTCACCTATGTTTTCTTAACAATTTCTGTGTTTTGCAGGGAAAAACTTCTATTCTAGGCTTACAAAGAAAAAGCCTGCATACAGTTTGAAGACAAATACAAAGATCTTACTGTTGAAAAACACAGTAAAAAACCTGAAATGCACTGTAAAGGTTACTCGGAAGGGTCAAAGGATATTCAAAGAGTTTAAAGAGTATCAGATGAAAGATCAAATGAAGGAATCAACCAGTGTAAAGAATACAAATAATCAAGCAACTTAAAGGGAAAATTATCAAACAACAAAGCCAGTACAACCTGAATAAAAGGGATAGCAAGAAATAGTTCAATAGTTTCCCCTATCTTCTTGCATGAAGATCTTTCTTTGCCTAGAATAGATCTTAGTCAGTTTTAGAATATTTTCTTAGTTTCATTATTGTATAAATATCTCTCTTCTCGAGTTGTTAAAGGGTTCATTATTCAAGGTTCATTATTCACTACTTGTTAAGTAGTGACTTTTCATTCTACTTTGAACTTGGTTGCACCTTTGAAGGAAGCTTTTCTAGACACTTGATGTACTCAGTATTTCTAGAACCTTAATACAAAGCAGAGGATTCTGAATTTGGTTTTACACAGTTTGTGTTATCTTGTAAGTTTTTCTAGTTATCAATCATTATGTATTTCTTCATATGCTTATGACTTATAAAGATATCTAGGTAGGAATAATTGTGTCTCAATTTATTCCTATAAGCTCCTAAAGTGATCATCTATTAAGAGAATGGGTTAATGAACTGTCTATTTAGCTAATCCCCTCTAATCAATAAATCATTAGCATCTTTGTAAGCTTAAGTATATTGCCTTGAATCTTTGGAACGTAATTTAGAAGGTTTTCACACTTATGATTGTTCTGATTTACAGTCTGGAAACTGTGATAATCATATTATTTTATGTCTTCTTCTCACCACTATTTGATCTATATCACTGTGTAAAGCTTTATAGCAACTCTTTGCTGAGATATTAATATTATCCAAAGGATTAAGTATTTCAATTCTACATCTATTTTCATTCATTTATCTTCCAAAACTAAAACCAAAAACCCCAAAACAATTATTTTAGATGCTCTGGCATTGGTAGCTAACCTACTACTATCTCAGAGGTACAACAACAGACTCGCGTCGTTGCCGGGGATTCGAATTTCATTTAAGTTTCCATTGGGACAATGATATTCATTCATTCTTTCCTTTAAGTTGATTAAAGTGTTTAGAGAGGTTAAAATCATTCACCTAGATGACTCCACACTCCCAAGATGGCACCTTTTAAACATACCAGATCTCATTCAGAAGCTGACATAGTTAGTCCTCTGTCAGATCCTAAAAGGCTTTTGAGAAAAGCTAGTTCTAAAAGGGGACACCAACCATCTTCTTATTCCTCTTCAGTCCTATAGTTTGAAGAATTAGAATCATTTGACCACTATAGTAATATCCCATCTAATCCTGATTACTCCCATTTATCACCGAGGGTTACTGAACTTCTAAACAGAGGAGTTGATTTTAAGTCAGCCTACCTTATTCATTCATTAGAATCTCATCCAATACCCAAAATACCACCAGGATCACCTAAAATTGAATCTTATTTGGGTGTTAATCTACCAGAATCTAAATCCATAGATTTCATATCTCCTACCACCTATCATTTTCCTTCCATTTTTGACCGACATGAATCTTCTTCTTCTGAACAACCTGACAAGACCTTCTCTATATATTCCAATCCTCTCTTTGAAACAAAATAATGTATTCCTTTACAGGTCCCAAAGTTAGTTCTTAAGATTCCTTTGAAGTCTTTCAGGAGATCTCCTCCTCCTTCACCTCCAAGTAGTTCATCAACCCCTGAATCACCATCTTCTTCCCCTACTTCTTCTTCATCCTCTACATCCACACAAACTACTCCACCTGGACAACCTCATACACCTCAAGCACCTCATATACACAAGATGTTGTCATGGCTTTCCAACCTATTGTACAGGCTAGATATGCTACCTTAGTCTTACCTAATAACCTTGATGCATTCCCAGCTAGATACTTAAAATACCTTCCCAAGTACAATGGAGAAACTGGTCCCTCAGCTAAGGACCATCTTCAAGCTTTCCTAGACTTTGCAGAAAACATGAATATTGAAAAAGAAAACGTTTATATGAGATTGTTTGTATAGTCACTTGAAGGAAATGTGAGGATTTGGCTTAGGTAGTTACCAGCAGCTTCCATTAGAAATTGGGAAGAGCTGACAACCATATTTAAAAATAAATGGGGTGTGAAAAAGGATCCTATTTACTTCCTCACAGAATTTTAAGAGCTTAAAAGGAACTTTGGTGAACTAGTATCAAATTTTATCAAAAGATTCGATAAACTCTATCACAAAATGCCTGTTGATTGTAAGCCCCTTGTAGCAGCAGCTAAGTCTAGATTTTCTAAAGATTTTGCTGATGACTTCGTTGTTATGCTACAAGAGAGAACTTCAATAACTCTTGAAGATATGAAAACAAACACTATAGAAGTATAAGCAAAGAGGGAAACCTCAACTTCTTTAAAACTTAAGGAAGAAAAGGCCCAAAGAAAACTCAAATCTATTCAAGAAGCCTCTAGTTCCTCTAAGACTAAATCAGAGGACTCAAAAATAGATGAAATAAAATCTCTTCTTAGAAACCTATCAAATAGGATTTCAAATATTGAGACCCAACCTAGGACAATACAACAAACAGTTACTAGACCCCAAAACCAAAATCAAGGTCAGTATAAAAGAAATCCACCACTACAAATTCTTCAGAGACCTAGCAATGATCAATAGGTTCCTACCCATCTATTGATAGATGACCAACAACCTAATGATAATACTATGACAATTACTAAAGATATTAATAGTATGGATTCTTCTTCTAATCAAACAACCATTATTCCTCTCTCACAACAAAATCAAGATCAAGAAGATCAGGAAGCTTCACAGGTCTCTAATTATCATGCTTTCTCTGAATTTTTAATTGCAAAGTTAAACAAGAGATATGATCTTAGGCCTAGGCCTGGTCCTGGGAGACCTCCAAAGGAAACTCCAATAATTGAACCACGTACCAAAATTGTTGAAGCTCAAACAACTCTTATTCAGCTGTTAGATCAGTCAATTGATACTACCCAAACTGGTAAAAACATTTTGACTACATTTAATGTTTAAAAAGAATTAGAGAGGGTTAAGATCCCAATTCCACTGTTAGAACTTTCTAAAAACCCTGGTTACAAAAGCCAAGTCACAAATTGGATACAAAATACCTCGGTTGATGCTGAAGGTGATGTCATAAGTCTGCAAGATGAAAAACCAGCAGTAGTTTTTGGCCCTAGTTCAGACATGATAGATGAGATAGTGCCTCCTTTCTATGTAACCCTTGAAACAAATGATTCCATGTTGTATAATTATATGCTTGATTCAGGAGCATCACACAACCTTCTGCCAAAATCTGTCATGGACCATTTGAAACTCGACATAACTAAATCCTACCATGACCTGTACACCTTTGATTCTAAAAGGGTGCCCTGTTTGGGATTGATCAAGGATCTAGTGATTACCCTTGCCCAAATTGTAGTGAAAAGTGTAGTACATGATATTGTTGTCACAGATATCCATCCCAAGTTTGGAATGCTCCTTTCTAATTCATGTTGTGCCAAATTAGGGGGAACTCTATAGATGGATATGTCATATGCTACTATTCTTGTTTATGGAGGAGATCAATTAAGATTATATAGAGAGGTAAGATTTTTACATATTGTTTGTAAGACTGACCAACCAAGGAACCATCTAATTTATGAAATAGATTAAGACTTTAGTTGTTTTCAATTCACTTCAAACCAACATAAAACTCAATTCAAAATTGAAGAGGTAGTTGAAAGTCTTGAACCAAACCAAATTGATATTTGGAAAGTTTCCTTTGATGGCTCTTGCACGAAAGATGGGGCAAGAGCTGGAGTAGTTTTAATTTCACCTGAAAAAAGAAAATATAACCCAATCATGTAAATTAGACTTTGAAGTTACAAATAATGTGGCTGAATGTGAAGCTTTCCTTTTAGGATTGCAATTATCCAAAAGCTTAAAAGTTCAAAACTTAAGCGTTTTTACTGATTCAGAACTTATTGTTAAGCAAGTAAGAAATGTTTTCCAGACCAAGCACCCTAGACTTAGGTCCTACCGAAATGAAGTATGGGATTCAGCTGAAAACTTCTTTGATGCTTTTAATTTTGACTCATATTCCCAGAGATCAAAATATTCATGCAGATGCCTTAGCTGTCTCTTCTAGCTCTTTTAAAATTCTTGATCATACTGATGTACTTTATCAGATACAAGTCAAATATAGGCCATTTATCCCAAAAAATCTTAAACATAGGCAAATATTTGAAGATGATGAACATTTGAAATCATTTCTACAGGTAATAGATGATTTTTCATTTCGACAAATTGATGAAGATAGAACTGAAATAAATGAAAATACAAATGGAAATGATACTTCAGATTTCAAAACCCAAATTGCTAATCATGACATTATTCAATTATCTAATAATTTTATTCCAAAAGGACTCGTTCCTCTAGAAAAATTGTTTGATCAAAATGATGTCCTCTGAAATCCTCAGTCCATTTCTTCAAAAGATGACATAGAAGAGATTAACATTGGAACTGATGCAAATATCAAAAGCATCAAAATATGTGCTTCTCTAAACCCTAAGATCAAAGCTCAATATCTTAAGTTACTGCAAGATTATAAGGATGTTTTTGCTTGGACTTATGTTGATTTAAAGACCTATGATACTTCACTAATACATCATAAGATTCCTTTGAAGGCAAAAGAAAAATCTTATCTGCAGAAACTTAGAAGGATAAATCTATCCCTTCTACCAACTGTAGAAAGGGAGATTAAGAAAATGCTAGATGCTCAGATCATCCTCCCTCTTAGATATTCTAACTGGGTTGCAAATATAGTTCCTGTTAGAAAGAAAAATGGAGAAATAAGACTCTGTGTGGATTTTAGAAATTTGAACAAGGCATCATTAAAAGATAATTATCCTTTGCCCAAAATGGATCAGTTACTTCAAATGGTTTCATAAGCACAAATAATTCCTATGCTTGATGGTTTTTCAGGTTGCAATCAGGTGAATGTTGATACAACAGACAAAGAGAAGACAACCTTTACTACACCCTAGGGTACATTCATGTACGCTAGGATGCCATTTGGCTTAACCAATGCTAGAGAAACATTTCAAAGAGCTATGGACATAGATTTTATGGGTCAGGTAAATAAATCTGTGGTTGTTTATCTTGATGACATAACTGTTTTTTCTAAATCTGTTCAGAAACATCTAAAACAATTGATGAAGGTTTTTAACAGGTGTAGAAAATTTGGAATATCATTGAACCATAAGAAGTCCTTGTTTGTTGTCAAAGAAGGAAAATTGTTAGGCCATATAATTTCAAAGGAGGTAGTTGTAATTGACCCCAAACGAGTATCTGCCATTGAAACATTGACCTTACCTAGAAATAAGAAGGAGATTTAAGCTTTTCTAGGCAAAATTAATTTTCTAAGGAGGTTTATTCCAAATTATGCAGAGATTGTAAAAGATATAATTGACATGCTTCGAAAGGACCATGAAGTCAAATGGATTGCCTCTTCTAGGCATGCATTTGAACAAATATAAAGGGTTATCTCTGAAGCTCCCACCTTAGCCAGCCCTGATTATACTAAGCCATTTAGTATTTTCTCTTTTGCCTTTAAAACAACCCTTGCTGCCATTCTATTATAGAAAAATGAATATTCCCATGACCAACCCATAGCCTTTTTCAGCAAGGTTATGAGAGATGCTAAGCTTAAGTATGACATCATTGAGAAGCAAGCCAATGCCCTATTCAAGCCTTGAAATCATTCAGAATGTATGTCTTACATTCACCTATTACTGCTTATGTGCCTAATAGTGCTGTGAAAATTGTCCTAACCCAACCAGAAACTGACGGGAAAAGAGGTAGATGAATCACTCAAATTCTGGAGTTTGATCTAACTATCAAGACTACCAAGCTAGTAAAAGTTCAACGATTAGCCAAGCTTCTAGCTGAATCCAACTGCAAAGTTCTTGGAATCAATTCTGTTTTAGAAATACAAGGGAAGAATACACAAGAACCTTTTGTCCTTATCGAAGGGGAGAATCCACAAGAACCTTCCTTTCATCCTCAAGGGAAGAATACACAAGAACCTTCTATCCTTGCAGAAGGGAAGAATCCACAAGAACCTTCCCTTCATCCTAAAGGGGAGAATCCACAAGAACCTATACCTTCTGAGCATATCAATCCTATAAACATTGATGAAAAATTCTTGTTGTCAAATTGGTATCAAGATATTGTAAATTTCTTGATCCATTTTGAGTGTCTAGTATCATTCTCCAAAACCTAGTGTAAAACCCTTAATTTAAAATCAGTCAAGTACTACATTATAAATGCAAATTTATACTGGAAAGATCCACTGAATATTTTTTTATTATGTTTAACAGAATCAGAAACTGAAGGAATCATTGATTAGTTTCATACAGGATTTTGTGGGGGACATTATGCTTGGAAAGAAACAACATACAAGATTCTTAGGGGAGCATTTTACTGGCTCGCATTGTTCTTACAATTAGGGGCAAAGTTCAGAGGTTGTGTTCCTTGTCATATGTTTGCTGGTACACAAAAATTAACAACTCTTCCACTCGTTCCATCAATAGTTTCAACACCTTTTTCTCAATGAGGATTAGATTTTGTTGGAGGGATTCATGCCACTTCAAGTAATCAACATAGATGGATCCTCACTGCAACAAAATCTTTTACTAAATGGGTGGAAGCAATTCCAGTCATAAATGCTATTGATTCAGTAGTAATTAAGTTTATTGAGGAGAATATCTTATCTAGATTTGGTTGTCCAACTCAAATTGTCAGTGATAATATAGTAGCTTTTTCTAGTGTTAAAATGATTGGCTTTTGCCAAAAATATCAGATTTTGTTACATCATTCAACTCCATACTACCCTCAAGGTAATGGCCTTGTAAAGTCTGTTAGAGTCGGTATGGTCAAGTCCTCCGTCAGGGATCAAAACTCTTTATGCATTTCATGATTAAGTGTCCTGCTCCACTCTTCCAGTTGCATTTCGCTGGGGACATGCCATGATCTGACTGAGAAAGTCATGCTAGTCATTTTCCCTCATGTCTGGCCCCTGCTGGTTCAGGTCTTGGTCCATAATCACTGAAATTCATGATAGTCAAGGTCTGGTCATATTACAGGACAAAGTCATTTTTTATGATTGTGTCTAGGAAACCATCAAATTGGTCTTTGAAAAACATGTCCAGAACAAGACATGCAGGCCAGGGGGAGAAATTATACATCTATGGTCTAGAAAACTTCATCATCACCTAAAGGGACATCGACTCTTCTTCAAAACTCTGTTTTGAAGAAAAGTCGAACAAGGTCATTTATGACAAAATTTTCCAAAAATGCACAAGTTGATTTTTCAGATGTAGTCATGGTTTCTACGGCCAAATGCCCAGTCACACAGTCCCTGCAAAGAAATGCCAAAAATCCCATCATGAGAGCCAAAATTTCAGAGAAAAATGAAAATCAGGTGTTTTAAAGTCAATGAAAAAAATGCAAAACACAAACATTTGAAAGTGGGTTTTCAAGGAAGAAAAAATCAAACCAATTTCTCTCAAGCCTATATATATACTTTTTGTGGCCCAAAGCAAAGCCATTGTGCCAATGAAGACTTGGAGAGACATTACAAAAGGTGGGAGAGTGAAATCGTGAATGTGTGAGTGAGTGAGAGTTGGTTTGGTAGGCACGGCGCATACACCCAGGAGCGCAGTGCACACAGAGGGCATGACGCGCACGCAACCTGCCCGCCGTTCAGCTTTCTTAAGGGCGTGACGCACATCCAGCGCACGGCACACTGGGCTTGGCGCGCGACGCACACAACCAGGGGCATAAAAACTGTGCAAATCGTTCCAAATCTCGGTGAAGGCTAGCAAATCAAGAGGTAGGCCCTATTGACACCTATCCTCTCTCAAATTTGTCAATGATTTGGTGTGCATAAGATATTTAAATGGTACCCCAGAAGCAAGATCGACCATGAAAAAATCATCAAGAAAAACGAGAAATGGGGCTACAAAATGTGATGATAAACACCAAGGTTCTGCTCCCCTCCCCTTGTCCCCTCACTCCTCATCGTTCCCGCCTCCATTCCATCATGTTTCCTAAGGAAACCACCCTAAAACCACCACTAAAATCCTCTTCCCTATTTTTCAAGCAAATTTGGACGAGTTTACAGTGCGCGACACACACACGAGGTGGCGCGGTGCACTAGGAGCCCGGTCACGGTGCAAAATCACCACTGGCGCGACGCTAAAATTATAAAGCTCTAATCAAGGAACGACTTGCATATTTGGATTCATCATCAAAAAATACGACTACTAATGTTCGAGCAAGAAATTTGGAGAAGATCTTGGCCACCAAAAGGGCAAAATACACTCAAAAATGGCCTCATTTCCCCTATTTTGACACACAGGAAGCACTCTTGGGAGAATGAAGCTTTGGAGTGGAAAATGAGCTCCAAATTCAAATATTCTAGTGGGGTTGGAAAGTAGACAGGATAGGCTTTCCAACGAGCTATCCTGTGCTCAATTTGGACTCTGGGAAAGCCCTCAAAACTGGCCTCAAAGTGGCACGACACATACAGGAAAGGAGTGCGGCACATATAGGAAAAAAGGCCAGAATGACTCCATTTCGCGAAATTTCACCTCCCGACTTTTTGTAAGTGGGCCTACTCATATGTACTTCAGTTTTTCAGCACCTAAGGTGGTTTTATAAGTATTTTCACTCCAGATGGTCAGTTATCCAAGTGGCAAAGGAAGGCAAAGGGCCACCGAGCCATTTGTCATGTTTGTGGTGCTGCACCTGTAGCTGTTGTTTGGCTCTCCACCTTCAGTTTGTAATGATTTGAGCAACTCCCAACCCTTGGGCATTCTATCTCTCCATAGCACTTTCTATATATTGTATGCAAACCATTTGCAATTGGTTGCTTGGCTTGTAACTTCTGGGAGACTGTGGGAAAGAAACTTTGTTTCAGCACTGTATATTTTCACAGAGAATTAATGAAAGGCAGTGACTCTATTTCATGAGATTCATGTGGTTGTGAGTGTAGCAAGTGTGTCTCTTATGTTTCATATGTATCTTGTTATGTTTCATAGTTCATTTCGTATTCATTTCTGGTGAAATTTTTCAAGTGAGATCAGGTAGAATTCAATTCTATTGCTCTACCTGTGGGAAAATTTCATGTGCAGTGTTTCATTCTTTTGTTGAAAAGGATTCATGTTGTCCCTGCCCTTTTCACCTTCCAATCAATTCCATTTCTTTTTTGTTCCATAGTTTCATTTTGTATTCATTTCTGGTGAATTTTCGAGTGAGATTAGGTAGAATTCAATTCTATTGCTCTACCTGTGGGAAAATTTCATGTACAGTGTTCATTCTTCTGTTGAAAAGGATTCATGTTGTCCATGCCCTTTTCACCTTCTTAATCAATCTCTCCATTCCGCCATATGTTAAAATTGAAATTGCTATGCTTTCCGCCTACCTTGCCTCACGAAATAATCTGTGCATTTATGTTAAGTTCTCTGTTCATTGAGGTCCAGTGGTCCCATAACATCCCAGAAACATAGTCATTCATAAAAATCACTCTTTATTTTCATTTCCACTTACTAGCCTAAGATAAATAGTTCATTTGAAATTCATCTCAGTCCTTTTCGTTCATCAACTCACTGAGTGTGACTCGAAGAGAGCCCTCTCTTGTTCTGGTAGGGCTAGCTACCAGACTGAGCATGGTTTGTGGTTACCCTGAATGTTGCCTTCCTTCAGCCTGAGGCAGATTTAGGTGCTAACAGAGTCATTAAACAAAAGTCTGGTAAAGGTAATCAAAAATACTCTAGATGATCATAAGAATAGCTAGGATTCACATTTGATTTATGCAGTATGGGCAAACAGACTTACTCCAAAGAGATCATCTGGTAAGTCTCCGTTTTTCAATTAGTCTATGGGAAAGATGCAATCTTCCCTACCAATTTGGCCTTCCCTGTTTTAAAATTCCTACAGGATTCTACATATGAACCTAATGATTTTTCAAGAAGAATAAATCAGATTATTGAACTTAATGAAAGCAGAGATGAAGTTCAACACAACTTGAATAAATATCAGAATAAGATGAAGGCCCTGTTTGACAAAAGATTCAAGGAAAGGGATTTTAAGGAAGGTGATCTAGTTCTAAGATGGGATTCCAGGAGAGAAGAGAAAGGAAAGCATGGCAAATTTGACAATCTATGGTTTGTACCTTTAGCAATTGTTGAAGTGAAGGGTAACAACACTTTTGTGCTTCAGAATCTTGAGGGGCTATACTTCACTTATCCTGTAAATGGAAGATTTCTCAAACACTACATTCAGTACTAAGAAGTTGAAATAGTTTCCATTGTAAATACTCTGATTTTCTTTTACTTTTCAAGATGTTAGTGTGATTTTTCTTACAGCAAGGACTCCATAGCCCGAGGAGAAGGCACATGGATATGTAGATACTCTGCATTCTACATGAGAAAATAGTCCCCAGATGGAGCTAATGTTGTAGCATTTTTTGGTTTTGATAAGATAGAATATTTGAAAAAATGTTAAGTTAGGATATGGACATAACAATATTGAATAGAATTTTTTTGAAAAAAATCTTGATGATGATTTCCATATCAAAGAAAATGTTAGTTTAGATGTCCTAAAAAATCAAGACAAAAAGAAACTGTTAGATTAGAAAGAAAAGAAAACAAATAAACTCTGAAAGTGAGCAAGTCTAAATGCCACTACTATTGTTTCTGCAAAATAATTGTTGTGTGCAACTTGTCATAAATGCCACAACCCATGACAATCAAATAGTTTAATCTTGATTACTTCATGCTTTATGTTTGATGTTATAATTAGAGAATAAAGATCCAGCCAAACTGTTTAATCTTGGTAGATCAGTGGTTAGGTAGAGAATAATAAGGTGCTCATCAGTTTAATCTGAGCCCTTGGATGTTATAAGGTTAGAATTAGATAGTTTGCTTTTTTAAAAATAAAAAGAAAGGAAAAGGGTTTGCTAGCTTAAATGCACCCATTAAGTGAAGAAAAAATGATAAGATAAGCAAAGGGTAAGTAGAATAAAGGTTGCAGAAGTATGATAATTCATTGGACAAAATGTACATTTATCATATTTTACCATATGTTTCTATGTCCATGAGGCAATTACACAAAGCAAATGAAGGTCTAGAAGATCAATTAATTAAATTCCCTCATCCCCATTCATCCCTCTATTTACTAATTTCCTCTTCCTACCTTCATACAGTTCATATTCATTCATTTTCCATAAAAAGCCCCTTTTCCTAAGGTTAAAAATCTTTTTGCCTAGTTAAAGTGAAAACCCTATGTTAAATTCCCTTTTACCCAAAAAACCACAAAAAGATGTTTAGCCTAAGTATTAATGTATATATGTGAAAAGCAAATAACTCATGAAAAAGCATTATACTTAGTGTATTTCCCTTTGCGCTCATATTTCATACTAACGCTAATTTATAGTATTAAACCCCTAAAATTTCCCTTTCTCATATATTATTAAATCCCTTTATTAAATAACCCAAAACCATTAGTTTTATTATAAAACTATGTATTCAATAAAACATCGCATATCGGTGGTAATAGCTTGGTTCGTAATTTTATCGGAGGGTTCCTCGCGAGTGCTATGGAGCCTCCACGCCCTGCTCCCCTTCGGCCCTGTGGTTCTCTGCCAGCCCCCGCCTGACAGCCCTGCTACTGGGCTTCCGGAGCTCCCGCGCCCTGTTCCCCTTCTGTCCTGCGTTCTTTGAAGGCTCCTACCTGGCAGCCCTTGATGGTTGGCTTCTGTCCTTGCTCCTGGCTACGCTGCTCGCTGGTTTTTTTGTGAGTGCTCTTGGCCTATTATGGCCCCTCCGAAGGCGCCACTGGAGGATGCCTTCTAGCAAGCGTTCTCTGACCTGGTTCATTCTCTTCCGCCTCAACGAAATCGTCCCTCAATTTCGAAGTTTGTTAAAAAGTTGGAAGGGTTGCAGGAAGTTTCTCTGCCTCTAACCTTGCCTCATTTGGCGCGCTTGCCTTAGCTGAAAGAGGCCTTATTGGGCAGTTTACAGGTCTCTGGCCCTCTCCAAAAACTGTCCAGAGGTGGGTGGAAAGGAACTGGATAGATAAAACTCAAGGGAAAATCTCTATCAGATTTTGTGGAAAAGGATATTTTACTTTCCACTTTGAAACCAAGGAAGATAAGGATTTAATATTTTGAAATGGACCTTATTTTATGGATGCCAGAGGACTGTACCTCAATAAGTGGACTCCAGATTTTGATCTAGAACTGGATATCCCTAGTGTTGTGCCTGTTTGGATCCGCCTTCCACACCTCCCCGTGCATTGCTGGGGAGATGAGTCAGTGCGCGCCATAGGGAATGCTGTAGGGAAATATATTGATCAGAGAAAACCTAAAGATAACATGCAGGCCTGCGCTCGCATTTGTGTTGAAGTTGATTTGGGGAAAGGCCTACCAGAAGCTCTCAAGCTAAAGGTGGATGACTGGACACACATTCAGCAGCTTGACTATGAATAGATTCCCTTAAAGTGTAAGGTATGTCACAAATATGGCCACTTTTGCAAATCGATGCTCTAAACTTCTTAATGTTGACCGTGCTCCATAGGAAGAACAATGGGAAGCAGTGAAAAAAAAAAAAAAGACAGGCCCTAACCCCATCCCTCCTCAAGATGTTGGGCCTTCCCTTCGTCCCCTTCCCACTCCCCTTTCCAATCCCTCCCACCCTTCTCCGCCCCCCTCCTCTTCCCTTCTTCCCCTTCTTAGCCGGCCTGATCCCCTCTCCTCCTCTCCTTCTTCCAATCCCTTTCACATTCTTTCCCAACCTGAGGATCCCCCTTCTCCAAGGATTCAATCTCCTTATGATCCTTCCCTACCCCTGTCCATTTCCTCTTCCCTCCTTTCTGATCCCCCCCTCCTAGAACCACTAGAAGCAGTTCCAAAGAGCATGGATCCATTCCTAAAAACCAAAAGAAGCCTAGACGAAAATCTACCAAGCAACATAGAGACGAAAATGCACAAAAATACATAGCATTTGGTATTCAGAACCCTATAGAATCTTATATACAAGGGCAGATAAACAAGGGCTCAACAAATAAAGATCTGGGAGGAAGAGCACCTCCTCGTTCCATTGAAATGATGAAAATGATTTCTTGGAACAACAGGGGATTGGGGCACCCCACCAAAACAAACGCCTTAAAAGATATCTTAAACCAAGAAAGACCAGAGATAGTTCTACTTCAAGAAACAAAACTGGGACAGGTAGAGATGAATCAATTTATTGAGAAACACAAGTTTTATCAAGGATGTGTGTGCGAATCCAGAGGGGCCTTAGGAGGAATCGCCACACTTTGGCTCCAAGACAAATGGATCAAGATAGCAGAAACAGTGGAACAACATTGGATAAAGATTACTTTGCAGAATAAAATGAGCAGTTATCAGCTAATCATTTTCAATGTTTATGTTCTGAATCATTACAAAGATAAGGAGTCTTGTTGGACATCTCTCAGCAACAACATTGCAGAGGAAGAGAACGGAAATATAATTGTAGGCGACGACTTAAATCTTATCCTACATGCCAATGAAAAGCGTGGTGATAGCTTCAATCCTGATCCCTTCAGAAATCTATTGGAGAACGTGATGCAGCTTGCAGATCTCGTCGATATTGTTCCAAAGAATCACATGTTTACCTGGAGCAACCGTAGGCTTGGAAAAAATAAAATTATGGAAAGGCTGGATCCAATATTGGTAAATGTAACTTTTCTCTCCTCTTTTGTTGTTGTTCATGCTTCTATTCTCCCCTTCGCTATCTCAAATCACTATCCCACCGTCCTATCTTTTGAATCCCATCATCCCCTGGGCCCAATCCCTTTTAAATATAGCCCTTTATGGAATCATATTTCGACTGCAAAATCTCTAGTCCAGCAAACTTCGTGCCAGCATATAGAAGGTTCACCTAGCTATATATGGGAAAGCAAATTGAGAAATGTCAGGAACGCTCTCAAGAATTGGGCAAAATCCCAATATAAAGAACCAGAAGCAAAGAAGCTACATGTAAAAGCTAAAATTGAAAATTTACACCATGATATGGAAAACCAAGAATACATTCAAGCAAGTAAAAGTCAAGAAGAGGATCTCTACAGTCAACTCTACAGCATCAGGAGAGAAGAGGAAGAAAAATGGCACATAAAATCAAGACAGGTTTGGCTGAAAAGTGGGAATAGGAATCCATCCTTCTTTCACAAGCAAGCTACTGTTAGACAAATTAGGAATAATATAACAGCTATTATAGACAGCACAGGCAACCAGCACAATGATCAAGCTTCCATTAAAAATGCGGCTGCAACACATTTTAGAGAGCTCCTAACAGAAAAAGGGGAAGAGGAGAATTACACTGACTTTTTACAGCACATGCCAAATAAAATATCAGCAAAAGCTAACGAAAGACTGACTGAAGAGATTAAAGAGGAAGAAATCTTAGGAGCTATCTGGTGCCTCCATCCTGATAAAGCTCCAGGCCCGGATGATTTCCCAATCTGTTTCTTCAGGGAATTCTTGGAAACCATCAAAAAGGATCTCATCAAGTATTACAAATGGATACAAAGGAAAAATAAAATGGGAGGCTTCACAAATTCAACCCATCTTGTTCTCATTCCTAAAGAAAGCCGCCCCTCTACCTTTTCCCGCTTCTGTCCTATATCCCTATGCAACTCTTCATATAAAATTTTCACAAAAATCCTTGCCTCTCGACCAAAGCCTCTCTTGCCAAGCCTTATTTATGAAAATCAAGGCGGTTTTATGGATAACAGACAAATTTCCGACTCTATCTTACTTGTCTAGGAAGCCATTCACTCAAGCCTCTCTAGAAAGGAACAGGGCTTCGTTCTAAAACTAGACTTGCCTAATGCCTTTGATAGAGTCCAACACTCCTTTCTCTTTGCTACTCTTAAAAAAATGGGCTTCTCTTCCCCCTTCATCAATCTCATAAAAACCTGCATATCTGGACCTTGGATTGCCCCTCTCATCAATGGAAGACCCAGCCCTGCTTTCCAATCCTCAAGAGGATTGAGGCAAGGTTGTCCTCTCTCTCCCTATTTATTCATTTTAATGGTTGTCTTTCAGCTGTGTCCTTGACCATAAGAGACAAGTAGGCCTCATCACCGGAATCAAATTTGAAGATGGAGTGAAAAACATCAATCACTCTCAATTTGCTGATGATACCCTGCTGATTGGTGGAGCTTCTGCAATAATTGCTCGAAGGTTCAAGCTCCTTCTTGATAAGTTTATGAGATACTCTGGGGGAATGATTAACCATCTCAAAAGATGCATTTACAGTAGGAATTCTTCAGCCCAAACTCTCCAAAACCTATCCATCATCTTTGGGGTGCCGTGCAAGTTAAAATGGGACCACTTTAGCTACTTGGGAATGCTAGTGAGCATGGGTCATGCTAGAGATGAAATCTGGGACAAAATTCTTGATAAATTAAAAAAAAAAAAGTCCACAACTGGGGATCCTTCTGGCTCAACCCAGCTGGCTGAATGGTGCTCCTTAAATCTAGGTTGTCTTCGCTTCCTTTATATCACTTTTCCTTAGCTCAGGTTCCAACCTCTTTTCATCACAAAATGGAAAGTACTCTTAGACATTTCTTATGGCAGGGTGGAAAAAACGATAAGAAAAAATATAACCTGGTTAGTTGGAAACAAGTTATACATAGCCAGGAAAAAGGCGGGCTTGGAATCAGATCTCCTTTGTTCACTAACTTAGCTTTTAGTGGAAAGCTTATTTGGAGATTGTTAGAGGAGCAGCAAGCTTGGTGGAAAAGAGTCATTGAGGTCAAATATCTTAACACTCCAAGGCAAAAATTGCTAGTTAGTGAAATACCTATAAGGAGCAGCACCGGTATTTGGAAACTTTGTAAAAAAGCCATTACTTTTATGGCTCAAAATGTTTCAATGGTTCCCATAGGTGGGAACAAAGTCAGCATTGCAAGCGATAAGATAATGGGAAATAAATCCATCAACAGCTTTCCAGGTATGGAACCAATCATTGTCTACTTCCGAAGCAAGGGATTATATCATTTAAATCAAATATCTCATTGGGACACAGAAACGCAGGCGTGGAAAGGCTAGAGCTTCCCTCCCATCCCTGTTCATCTCAAAGATCCCTTTAATAATTTCTAGAACCATCTCCATAACATCACGCCTATATCTAAAAATGGTGCTGACGGTTTCCTTTGGGATCCTACGGGTTCAAGCTATTCAATTCAGGCAGGTTATAATTTTTTATGCAATAGGGATCTCCCCACTTCTCCATGGACGTACTGGAAAGAAACATGGAAAACTGAAGCCATTCACAAGGTTAAATTCTTCATGTGGACCCTTTTAAAGGGAAGACTCTAACCTCAGAAAATCTGCAAAAGAGAGGCATCATGGGCCCTTCCCAATGTCCGAATTGTCTTGAAGCTGAAGAGACCATGCAACATCTCTTCATTTCATGCCCTTTCTCCATCTCCTGTTGGAAAGGTATAGCCCCCTTTGACCCATTCACTTGAAATTCACATCAGTCCATTGGCGAAGCCCTAAGCATCTAGAAGAAAATTTATACATGGCCAAATCAGAAAAATAGCATTGTCAAGAGAGTCTGGGACGCCCTCCCTTACGCTCTCTTATGGAAAATTTGGATCACAAGAAACCGCAAGGTTTTCAGGGGCCAAGAGACTTTAACCAGACATCTTTGCAGCAAATCCAAAAGTTTGGAAATTAGAAACCATAGCTGCCAAGTATCCTAAGAAAATCGACCTGGCCAACTTCTGCAGTGAAGAGAGAGATTTTATCAAGAATCTAATAGACAAGTGAAGCATCCTCTCTCCAACAGTCAACTACAATAGCTATTCCAACACCTCCAATCATACCTGGAAAATAAGATTAAAGCCAGGTGAATTCACTGAATAGATCTACAACAGCAACATTCATATCATCTTCTTCGATGGCACCTCCAAGTCTAATCTGAGAGTTGTGGGAGCAGGGGGAATCATTTATTTGCCAAAAGGAGACCCCCTCATTTCTTTTGAGTGGGGTCTGGGAAATCTCTCCAACAACAGAGCAGAGGCCCTGGCTCTCTATCAAAGCCTGCTCCAACTTCAAATCCTTGGAATTAAGAAAGCTTGGATTTTTGGGGACTCTGCCATTATCATTAGTCTCATGATTAGCAAGAGAATGCCCTCAAATATCCATATCCAACAAATCATTAGTAGATGTCAAAGCATGATCAGCCAATCTTGGGAGATAAAATTCTGTCATATCCTCCACTCTTTAAACTGGGAAGCAAATAAGTTCACCAATCAAGCTTGTTCTAGAACCAAAGGAAATTTTTTCTGCAATAACAAATATTCCTTTCAATATATTCCCTGATCTTCTTTTTGACTAATGATTCTCCGCTTAAGATCATCTTTTGATCGACCTTTTAAGGGGCCCTCTGTCCAAATCCTCTGCAATCCTGATTTGGTTTCCCTCTTTTGCCGAATGTCTTGTATCCCTCTCCTTTTGTCTCCTCATTCCCTTTGTTTCCTGTTCTCTCTAGTGAAACCCGTAAGGCCTCTCCGCGTCCCTTTGTCCCTTACCCTTTCTAGTTTGCTGGCTTTAATGGCCTGGACTCAGGTGTTGCTCATCATCGCCACTCTCCATTCTATCGCCCTTCAGTTCAGCTGCACTCATATCCAAGTTTCCATGGGAAATTATATGTTGGAAATCCTTATTGATTCAAGCGCAAGTTGCCACAGACTCATCAGCGTTGATCAAAATTGCAAGCCAGAGGATTATTTTGCGCAGCAGATCAGAGTTTTAAATACAGATTAAGATTTTTTACAAAGCTTGTTTTCTCCTCTTCCAATTTGTTCGAATTTATACTTGTATCAGTCTTCCTCATGTTAAAAACCTCCGGAGAATAGCAAATTATGGGAATATCGTCAAAGAGCAGTCGTTCCATTCGAGCTCTAAGTCTAGACTTCTAGAGCTTTGCCTCCTTTTCTTTTTTGAATTATAAATAGCAGCCGATTTTGTGAAAAAAAAAACATCGCATATCGGCAGATTGCAAGCTTTTCAACGTGCATGCACACTCCCCGCATTACGATATGCGATGTGCGATGGGCCCAGACCCGACGCAAATATATATCAGAATTCATTTCCATTTCACATCTGCCCTCCATCGCAAGTCTCGGCTAAAGCATATACCCTCCGCCATTGCGATCTCCGATATGTGATGGGAACCTGGACCCGATCGCAGTATTAACCATGATATATTTTCCACATTGCATATGCCCCCTATCGCATTCCTTTGCGATGGGCCTTCCTTCTTTAAACTGCGATTGCTATATGCAATGGAAACCCAGACCCAACTTCATTTATCTGCCCAAGTTCATATTATTTCAAGTCTGCCATATCGTGTTTTGCAAAGGATTTCTTTATTAAATTGGTTTTATGTTTTAAATGAAGAACTAACCTAAACCTTTGTTTAAACATAAAATCCTGCTAATCTCAGTATTTAACTCATAATAAAGCACATGCCACCATTATTAATTTTTGGGCCCCTCCGTGCTACTTTTTCACTCCACCACCATCTGATCCAAGACATTCAAATCCACGACCCTCAGTGATTTCAAGTTGGCTCTCTGTCGGAGCATTACCCACCCGACAAGTGGTATTCCACTAACCTCCCCTTGCTACGTGTTAGGCTCATATTATATTAGGTTACCCCTCCCAAAAAAACCCGCTCCTCATAAGTGGTGCGATGAAAACCAAAACCACCTCCTGCATAATGGCAAAATGACCATTGTTCACTTTGCGCCATATTTCAAAAAGAAACTTGGTTTTCCGTTTAAATGCAAAAGTCACCATTTTGGCTTTATTTCACCCATTTAGACAGTGAAGCCTCCATAAGCCTCTGCAACCAATAAAACCATTGTTTTACCTTCCGATACGCTCTAGACTCCTCCCAATATCCTTTCGAGCTCAATAAAGCCATTGATATCCTCCTCTGTCACCTATTTTTTCTTAACAATTTATGTGTTTTGCAGGGAAAAAATTATGTTCCAAGCTTACAAAGAAAAAGCCTGCATACAGTTTGAAGACAAATAAGAAGATCTTATTGTTGAAAAACACAGATAAAAACTTGAAATGCACAGTAAAGGTAAAAAGGAACACAGTAAAGGTTACTCATCATGGTCAAAGGATATTCACAGAGTTTAAAGAGTATCAGACGAAAGATCAAATGAAGGAATCAACCAGCGTAAAGGATACAAACAATCAAGCAGCTTAAAGGGAAATATATCAAACAACGAAGCCAGTAAAACCTGGATAAAAGGATAGCAAGAAATTATTCAATAGTTGCCCCCATCTTCTTACATGAAGATCTTTCCTTTCCTAGAATATATCTTAATCAGTTTTAGGATATTTTCTTAGTTTCATTATTGTATAAATAACTCTCTTCTCGAGTTGTTAAAGGGTTCATTATTCAAGGTTCATTATTCATTGCTTGTTAAGTAGTGACTGTTCATTCTACTTTGAACCTGGTTGCACCTTTGAAGGAAGCTTTTCTAGACACTTGATGTACTCAGTCTTTCTGGAACCTTAATACAAAGCAGAGGATTCTGAATTTGGTTTTACACAATTTGTGTTATCCTATAAGTTTTTCTAGTTATCAATCATTATGTCTTTCTTCATATGCTTATGACTTATAGAGATATCTAGGTAGGAATAATTATGTCTCAACTTATTCCTATAAGTTCCTGAAGTGATCATCTATTAAGAGAATGGATTAATGAACTGTATGTTTAGCTAATCCCCTCTAATCAATAAATCATCAGCATCTTTTGTAAGCTTAAGTATATTGCCTTGAATCTTTGGAACGTATTTTAGAAGGTTTTCACACTTATGATTGTTCTATTTTATAGTCTAGAAACTGTGATAATCATATTATTTTTTGTCTTCTTCTCACCACTATTTGATCTATATCACTATGTAAAGCTTTATAGCAGCCCTTTGTTGACATATTAATATTATCCAAAGGATTAAGTATTTCAATTCTACATCTGTTTTCATTCATTGGTCTTTCAAAACTAAAACCAAAAACCCCAAAACAATTATTTTAGATGCTCTGGCATTGGTAGCTGACCTACTACTATCTCAGAGGTACAACACTATGTAGTGAACACATTGAGTCAATTCATGACTGAGCCTCTCTATGCACATTGGATCGTTTCCAAACACATTTTGAGATATTTGCATGGGACGATCACCCTTAGTCTGAGATATTTTGTTAGAGATGTTCAGCTTCGTGGATATATTGATGTTGATTGGGCTGGAAATGTTGCCGACATGAAGACTACACATGGATGTTGTTGTAGACATGGATCTACCATGATATCTTGGATGAGTAGGAAGCAGAAGTCTGTAGCACTAAGTGACTCCAAGGCAGAATACATTGTCACTAGCATGGATAGATGTGAAGCAGTTTGGTTGAGAAATCTCTTTGGAGAGCTATTTTCGTAGGTTTTAGACACCATAGTGATATGCTATGACAATAAGAGTGGGATCCATCTAGAAAAGAATCTCGTATTTCATGAAAAGTCCAAGCACATAGAGATGAAAATTAACATCCACTAATGAACCTTTGGATCTTTGTCTTCTCATCCTTGAGGTAGGGAACCTACCTCCACAACTTCAAAAACATGGTTGTGTAATCTTCATCTCTCATGTAACTCATATTCAACTCATAGAACCCCTTTGCCTTTCCATCATGATATCTCTCTGACAAGTACTTCCTCCTAAAGATTTGTTTAAATTCATGTTGATTAAACTCCTCTACCCTGATGCCTCTGACACACTTCAAATCTTCCCACTAGATATATACTCTTCCTCTGAGATAGAAGATATTTATCTTGGCTTTCATATTCTCTGAATAATCATGCAATCCAAAGAAATTCTTCATCCTAAGTAGCCATCATTCTTCATCTTATGTTTTCTTCACATCCCCATCAAAAGTAGGAGGCTTGAATTTCTTGAACTCCTCTAGAAAATATTACTTCTCATTCCTCATATAAGGATGATGGAAATAATGATGATGATGTCTCTCTGAACCGGATCTAGAATAAAATCCATAAGTGCTAGCCCACCTGTCAAGCACATCTAAAGATATACCACCTCTAACTGTGTCATCCTTGTACAACCTATAACCTAATCTATACTTGCTACCATATGCCCGATTAGTCTTTTCCTTTTGTCCATTACTAATCCTGAGTTATCCCTTCTTCTACAAATATGAAAGGCTTTGAAGGATGATTGCATTAACCTTTGATTTTTTTTCCTAAGCTCTCGCAAGCCTTTCCTCTGCCTCAATCAACCTACTATTATCTTACTTACAACTTCTTATTTTTGCCTTCAAACATCTCAATGTATCTGCTCTATCAGGAGAGTACCCTTTGTTGGAAATAATATTGAGAGGGGGGGTGAATCAATGTTATCGGATCAAAATTTTATTTCCCAAACATATTTATATACACTACCTCAGTGAAGTGAACTAGTGCGTACACACAACTGTGCTTAAAGAAACCAGTGTATATGCATAGAACTTGTGATTTAGATAGTAACTTATCATGTGTTGAGCTTAAACCAGTATATCAAATATTTATTAGACAGTACAGTAAAAGAAAAATAAAGCATCACAGATAAGTAACACACATGAACACCAAGATTTAAGGTGGAAACCCAATGTGGGTAAGAACCACTTGTTATTGTCGTCTCTGTCTTCTTTTAATAATAAGAAAAGCTATTTACAATCTTGTACTAGTGCAGACTCATACTAGTATGTAGGCTTCTACCTGCAGAAGGTTACAACCTTCTCTCGTTTTCCAGCTTCTACTAGAAGGGAGCTACAACCCCCTAGCTCTTATACTAGCCAATATGTTTGCTAGGACATAGGTGCCAGCCTACAAAAAACTCCACTCTTCCACTAGCGGCCACGTTTCATGAATTTTTAGACTGGATACTCTTGGATCACAACACCACAAGTTGAAAGCCACATTTCATCAAATTTTCACACTGGACCCATCAAAGCCTTTTAAACTTAAACTGCATCAACCAATATTCAGTTAATCTGAACAATCAAATCACTAACACCAGAACACTGTGCTGAACCCAAAACCCTACATCATCATCTAGAAATAGTTGTAACCTCAAAAATCATGCATTAGAGTGTATACGCTACTTGGTTGAACCAAACCTACGTGTATACGCTACTTGATTTAACCCAACCTGCATATATCTCTAAAGATACTGAATCATAAACTTCTAAACCATAGACTGTACCAATCAGTGACATTAGGAAGATCTACTGTCATATCACAGACTTCAAAAATAGATAGCAAGAAGGATCACCCTTCCTTCTCAATCAATCAATCAATCAGACTTAATTTCCTTATACAATAGTTCTACGTTTACATCTAAGAAGACTTCATTAACAGACAGCAGTGAAACAACAAAATTTTATAATATAGATTAATCAGATCTGAACATAAGCTTTTCTTTTTGTATACGCTACTTGAAAGAGTCAAACCTACGTGTACACGTGCTTTGGCAGAGACGAACCTGCGTACAGATCTACAAATTTTGACTCAGAACTTTGCTACAATTCCAGACTTCAGACAAACCCAGATCATGATAGATAACAAATAGAATAGGTGAAAAACATCAGATCTGGTCTCAACCAATATCATATCATTCAAAAATAAGTCATTTCAAGTCTCATGATTCCTGATCCAATATTGAACTCAAGGTGCACATGAATATTTCAGATCCAGTCCCAAACATAACCCTGTAACATAATATATATACTTCATGTAGAAGTATTCCATAGAATCTCATTACTTGCACACTTTGGCTTAGTGATCTTCTCCTCCTTATATACTCTTAGGCCTTTCTCAATACCTTCAATCAAATACAATGGACCAAAAAATTGGTTTTCCAACATGTACACGCTTTTCCTCCTGTGAGAGTGCGTGTATACGTTATACGCTACTTTTGTTCTATTAAACTGTGTGTATACATGCCTTGGACAAAGTGAACCAACGTATACCTCTCTTTCTTCATTCATTGGACTCTGATCTGTAATCCTTTGTTGTTGACCTGTTGCACTGTGAATTTTCATCAGAGTGAGTTACCATGAAGGACAACACCTGGATCATAATGCTAACAATCTCCCCCTTTGGACTTGATGGCAACAACAATACCAAGACACTCTCCCCCTTTGACATCAAGGGCAAAGGGCAGACCAAGATATTCTCTCCCCTATGTTGTTCATGCTCCCCCTGAGTACGTGTTGACTTGTCTAATTGAGCTCCCCTTTGTACATGCTGGGATGCACTAAAACCGTCCATGCTCCCCCTGAGCACAAGCAAAGTCTACAAAAATATTCTCCAAAAGAACCAACATGACTCTATAACTCAATTATGTGAGTATGACCTTCCTATCACCAATGACGCATACATACATCCATCTCCCAACCAAGTGGGGATATACTAAATTTGACTCATCCACCCAACCAAGTGGGGATATACCAATTGTTTATACATGATAGAAATATAATTACATCATCCATCCCATGCAAGGCGGGGATACAAATTACATAATTTTTCCAATAGGACTCATTCAAATGTATGAGAAGACATATCGCACCCTAGACTTTTACATGGCTTAAGCAACAAAATGGTATAAATATCTGAAGCCATAGCTGGAATCAGCAACCATAATGCCAACAATGTTGAATGTACGTGAAGGCTAATGCTCCCCCTAAAACTGTGCTACTTGCGCATTGTTAACAAGTCAATGATCAAGGCATATTTGTCAGTCAGATAAAAATTAATGAACAAAGCATATCGATAGAAAGTAATCATCAATATTTGACAGAGCACCCATATCCGAGCCTGCACCACTTTTTTCCTATCTAACAAACATATACGCTCCTTGACCCTCAGAAACTTGTGTGTGTACGCGACTATACTTCATGAAACACACGTATAATAACCTTTCTCTAAAAAATTTGGTTTTATTAGCAGGCCGATGCATTAACTACTCCCAGCTTTTGTCTGAGATATTCAAGTGTCTCTCTGGGTAGTGGTTTAGTGAATATATCAGTAACCTGTTCTTTGGAGGGAACATACTCTAATTTTACCTTTTGTTCAAGCACTTGTTCATGTAGAAAATGGTACTTGATGGGTATGTGCTTGGTCTTGGAGTGCATGACTAGATTCTTTGAAATAATGGTGGCACTTGTATTATCCCATAGAATGGAAATAGGTGGAGTGCATGTGATCTGAATGTCTTGCAAAGTTTGCATCATCCAAAGTAGTTGTGTGCAAAAAGATGCAGCAGCTACATATTATGCTTCAGATGTAGATAAAGCAATTGAACTTTGTTTCTTGCTTAACCAAGACACTAACCTGGAACCCATATAGAATGCACCACCACTAGAGCTTTTTCTATCATCAACACATCCTGCCCAATCTGCATCTGTATATGCATGAAGAGTAAGATCTGCATTTCTAGGATAACATAAACCAAATTCTTGAGTTCCTTGAATATATTTGAAAATTATTTTGACTGCCTGAAGGCGTGATTCCTTTGGATTTGCTTGGAATCTTCCAACTATTCCTACTACATGGATGATGTCAGGTCGGATACCTATTAGAAAAGAAAATTTCCAATCATGGATATGTAAGTTGGTTGATGTACTGTTGTTGATTCATAATTTGAGCTGAGACTACATTCTATTACCATTGGGGTACATACAAAGTTACAATCTTCCATTCAGTACCTTTTCAAGATCTGTTTGAGATATTTGTTTTGTGAAAGAAAAATACCATCTTTATTTTGTTGAACTTGTAGACCAAGAAAATAGGTAAGTTCACCAAGCAAAGACATTTCAAATTCTTGCTACATTACTAAAGCAAAATTCTAACTCATGGATTCTTCATTGCTACCAAAAATGATCTCATCAACATAAACAATAATAATTATCAATTTATCAGTTTCAATCTTTGTATATAGATTGTTATATGTTGAACCTCTTATAAAACCCTATTGGTGTAGATATTTGTCAAGGTGGTAATACCAAGCCCTTGGAGCTTATTTTAGACCGTAGAGAGCCTTTTTGAGTCTGCATAAAAGTTTTGCATCATTTCCAAGAATGAATCCTTCTATTTGTTCAATATAAACTTCTTCTTCTAAATCTCCATTCGGGAAGGATGATTTTACATTCCTTTGGTATACTTTGAATTTTTGAAAGCTAGAAAGAGAAAGAAACATCCTTATGGCTTCAATTCTGACAACATGTGCAAAATTTTCTTCAAAATCTATACCTTCTTGTTGTGCATACCCTTTACAAACAAGTCTGGCCTTGTTTCTAATGACTTCTCCATTTTCATTCAGCTTGTTTTTGAATATCCATTTAGTTCCTATAATATTCTTATTATGAGGTCTAGGAACTAATTCCCAAGTATCATTTTTTTCAATTTGCTCAAGTTCTTCATCCATGGACTTGACCCAACATTCATCTTTACATGCTTCTTTTAAATTTTGAGGTTCGGTGGAGGATAGTAATGCTAGATAGCTTGAGGTCCCTGTAATAGTTCTTCTTGTTTGTACACGTACCTCTTTTTCTCCTAAAATTTGAGTTTCTAGATGATTTTTCTTAACATACTTGGATGGAGTCTTTTCTTCTACCATTATCTCTTATTTTGGTGCTTCATTGATTTCTTCTTCAATATGATTTTGATTTGATGTGGCAAAATAGTCCCCATCTTCTTCATTGTCATAATCTTTTGTTGATTTTATCTGTTTTGGATTTTTGCATGCTTCATCAACTACAACATCAATGCTTTCAACAATTTTTCCAAGTCTTTTATTATGACATTTATATCCTTTACTTCTAGAAGAATAACCAAGAAGAATGCCTTCATCTGTTCTAGGTTCAAACTTACCAAGTTTTTCATCAGTATTTTACAGTAGGACGCTTACCATACCAAAGTTCATGTGGAGTTTGAATGTTGTTTACCCGAACATTTCATTGGTTGTGAATAGTTACCACAATGAATGCAGCTTCACCCAGAAGGTTGCAAGAGTTCCAGATTCATCTAGCATAGCTCAAGCCATTTGTTGAATTATTATGTTCATTCTTTCTACCACACCATTTCACTGAGGAGTCCTTGTGGTGTATAATTGCCTTTTTATTCTATGTTGTTCACAAAATTCAAAGAATCCATCCGAGGTAAATTCCCCACCTCGATCAGATCTGAGGAATTTGATTTTTCGATCTAATTCATTTTCAACCAAAGCTTTGAAGGCTTGGAACTTTTCAAAAGCTTCATCTTTATGCTTTAGAAGACCTATCCAACACATTCTGAAAAAATCATCAATGAACAAAATAAAGTATTCTTCTCCACAAGGTGACTTTTTCCTTGATGGTCCACATAAATCAGTATAGACAAGTTTAAGAGGCTTACTAGCTGACCCTTATTTTTCCATGAAGTGAACTTTGATTTGCTTGCCGATTTGACATGGTTTGCTTATTGTATTTTCTGGGATGCTGATATCTGGAAGATCACGAATAGCCTTGAATCTGCATGCTTTTCTTACTTGAGAAAAGCTTAAATGTCCCAATCTTCTATGCCGCGGCCAATTTTCATCATTTTTGCTTAGATAGCACTATTGTTGTCCTCCCTTGAGTATGTATAAGTTTTTTGGAGTTCTTGTACCTTTGATCATAGTCTCTCTTGTATCAAGCTCATGAACAACACATCCGTTTGATCAAAACACCACTTCATTTCCTTGATCACACATTTGACTGACACTCAATAGGTTATGCTTTAAACCGTCTACATACATAACATTTCTAGCTTTAACCTTTTCTTTCAAGAAAATAGAGCCTTTACCTTTTATGATAGCAGGAGTGTCATTTCCAAATGAGACATTATTTTCCTTTTCTAAGGCACTATATGAGTGATTTTTTTCTTTGTCACCTGTCATGTGTTTTAAGCATCCACTGTTGATGTACCACTGATTTTCTTATACTTCTGTATACAAGGATATACCACATCTTTCTGTTTGAGATGCTTTCCTTCTCCATATCTTGGGATTTAATGTAGTTTGCTCCTTTTGAGATGTTTGCCGAAATTTTCTCTTGCATTCAGATTCTTCATGACTAAAGTTGTTACAGATTGAGCATTTTATTTCATTTTCAAGAAGAGAAAATTTATTATAGGAACTTTTCTTGATCCCTGTTACATTCCTTTGATTTCGTGCTTCTCTAGTCATGATGGTTTTGTAAGCAACACTTTGAGCAGCTTTGTGTCCAAAATTAGGACATGAAAAACATTGCCCATTAAAAAAGTTCCTGCGACTATTGAATCTATTGACCTGGTGATTGCAGTTTCTATTGATATTCATCTTTGGAGAAAATTCAACATGATTTACCTGAGGTTGGTTGTGGATTCTATTCATCGTTGGAGTAAATTGAGTTTGATTTACCTGGTGATCTGCTTATGGATTTGTTGGCGATTGTCATATTGTTCACTGGTCTTTGCTGCATCAAGATAGCTTTTTGTGGAGGTTGATGGCTTATGTGATTGAGATGCTTCTTCAGTATATCCAAGACCTATCTTTATCAGAGGAGAACGCTAAACTTTGATAATTTAATTTAAATTTTCTAATCCCTTATCAAATCTAAGATTGAGAGATATCGTTTTCTCAAGATTCTTTCTTAGACCCACAATTTCACATTATAGTTTTTCATTGTGTTTTTCCTTTTCAGCAAGTTGGTATGTCAAGGTATCTATAATCATATTCTTTTCTTCTAAATAGATTTTGAGTTTAGATATTTCTTCATGAAGGTCTTCCTTTTCTAAAGCATCCCAAAAATTATCATCATCTTAAGCCATGAGAAGTTTGTAATCTTGTCCAGTTTCATCTTCATCACTATTAAATAAACCATCGCTATCTTCATGAGTATAGTAACTTCTTTTATTCACAACTTGTTTTCTATTCCCTTTTGCATATTCCTTTTCTTTTTCAAATTTATCTTTGTGAGTACATCTGGTAGCATATTGACCGACTCTACCACAAGACAAGAATTTGAAGGGTAACTTACCTCTAAACCTTCCAGAACCCCATTGAAGCTTTTTGACAAAGTTTACCTCATCTTCTTCTTTTGAAATATGTCCTGATTCATCATGTTCTTCCCTTCCTTTTGCTAAGCTTTGAATGCGGCCTCTCTCATATCTAATGGTCCTCCTTTTCTCATCTCAAAGGCAATTAAGATTCCATGAAGTTGTGCCATAGTGGTATTCTGCAGATCCTGTTTTTCTTCTATGTCAGACACTTTGGATTCAAATTTAGCAGACAAGGATCTCAAGACTTTCTCAACTAAGGTAACTTCCTTAATTTCTTCACCCATATTCTTCATACAATTGACAACCTCATCTATACATAGGAAGTAACTAGCTATACATTCATCACTATGCATCTTAAGAGTTTCACACTGAATTCTGAGAATTTGAAGCTTAACATGTTTTACCTAAGAGTCCCCTTCGTAGCTCAGAACGATTTTGTCCCATATTTCTTTGGATGATTTGAGATGCATGACTTTGACAAATTCTGATTGTGACAAACTTACCAATAAAGTATTGACAACTTTGGCATTGGTTTCATATTGCTTTTTACCTGTCGTATCTGTAGGAATTGTTGTTGGAAATGTATATCCTCCTTCCACAATTTCCTAGATATCCATTCCAAGTGATTGTAGATAGGTTGTGGTTCTTATTTTCCAATAAACAAAGTTTCTCCCATCGAAAATTGGCAGTCTGATGGATCCCATACTTTCTTGACTATTCATGTTGATGGATCTCCCTTCAAGCGATCAAGCTTCTTCTAAAGGACTTGGCTCAAATACCAATTGTTGGAAATAATACTGAGAGGGGGGGTGAATCAGTATTATCAGATCAAAGTTTTATTTCCCAAACATATTTATATACGCTACCTCAGTGAAGTGAATTAGCGTGTACATGCGACTGTGCTATAGAACTTTTGATTTAGATAGTTTATCATGTGTTCGCTTAAACCAGTATATCAGATATTTATTAGACAGTGCAGTAAAAGCAGAATAAAGAATCACACATA
Organism: Pinus taeda; assembly: GCA_000404065.3. NCBI lineage: Eukaryota > Viridiplantae > Streptophyta > Pinopsida > Pinales > Pinaceae > Pinus > Pinus taeda. The sequence continues at coordinate 21,375 of APFE030716672.1, read as the reverse complement.
AGCAACACACATGAACACCGAGATTTAAGGTGGAAACCCAATGTGGGTAAAAACCACCTGCTATTGTCGTCTCTGTCTTCTTTTAATAATAAGAAAATATATTTACAATCTTTTACTAGTGCAAACTCATACCAATATTCAGGCTTCTACATGCATAAGGTTACAACCTTCTCTCATTTTCCAGCTTCTACTGGAAGGGAGCTACAACCCCCTAGCTCTTGTACTAGCCAATATGTTTGCTAGTACATAGGTGTCAGCCTACAGAAAATTCCACTCTTCCACCAGGGACCATGTTTCATGAATTTTTAGATTGCATACTAATAGATTGCAACACCACAAGTTGAAAGCCACGTTTCATCAAACTTTCACACTGGACCCATCAAAGCCTTTTAAACTTAAACTGTATCAACCAATATTCAGCTAATCTGAACAATCAGATAACTGACACCAGAACACTGTGCTGAACCCAAAACCCTACATCATCATCCAAAAATAGTTGTAACCTCAAAAATCATGCATTAGAGTGTATATGCTACTTGGTTGAACCCAACCTGTGTGTATACACTACTTCCTTTAACCCAACCTGTGTATATCTCTAAAGATACTGAATCATAAACTTTTGAACCATAGACTATACCAATCAATGACATTCTGAAGATCTATTGTCATATTATAGAGTTCAAAAGCAGATAGAAACAAGCATCACCCTTCCCTCTAAATCAATCAATCAATCAAACTCAATTTCCTTATACAATAGTTCTACGTTTAGATCTAAGAAGACTTCATTGAAACAACATAGAAAAATATGAAAGTTAACATCCACTAATGAACCTTTGGACCTTTGTCCTCTCATCCTTGAGGTTGGGAACCTACCTCCACAACTTCAAAAACATGGTTGTGTAATCTTCATCTCTCATGTAACTCATATTCAACTCATAGAACCCCTTTGCCTTTCCATCATAATATCTCTCTGACAAGTACTTCCTCCTAAAGATTTGTTTAAATTCATGTTGATTAAACTCCTCTACCCTAATGCCTCTAACACACTTCATATCTTCCCACTAGATATATACTCTTCCTCTGAGATAGAAGATATTTATCTTGGCTTTCATATTCTCTAAATAATCATGCAATGCAAAGAACTTCTTCATCCTAAGTAGCCATCATTCTTCATCTTATGTTTTCTTCACATCCCCATCAAAAGTAGGAGGCTTGAATTTCTTGAACTCCTCTAGAAAATATTACTTCTCATTCCTCATATAAGGATGATGGAAATAATGATGATGATGTCTCTCCGAACCGGATCTAGAATAAAATCCATGAGTGCTAGCCCACCTATCAAGCACATCCAAAGATATACCACCTCTAACTGTGTCATCCTTGTACAACCTATAACCTAATCTATAATTGCTACCATATTCTCGATTAGTCTTTTCCTTTTGTCCATTATTGATCCTGAATTATCCCTTCTTCTGCAAATATGAAATGCTTTGAAGGATGATTGCATTAACCTTTGATTTTTTTTCCTAAGCTCTGACAAGCCTTTCCTATGCCTCAATCAATCTACTATTATCTTACTTACAACTTCTTATTTTTGCCTTCAAATATCTCAATGTATCTGCTCTATCAGGAGAGTACTCTTTGCTGGAAATAATATTGAGAGGGGGGGTGAATCAGTAGTATCAGATCAAAATTTTATTTCCCAAATGTATTTATATACACTACCTCAGTGAAGTGAACTAGTGTGTACACACAATTGTGCTTAAAGAAATCAGTGTATATGCATAGAACTTGTGATTTAGATAGTTTATCATGTGTTGAGCTTAAACCAGTATATCAGATATTTATTAGACAATGCAGTAAAAGCATAATAAAGCATCACACATAAGCAACACACATGAACACCAAGATTTAAGGTGGAAACCAAATGTGGGTAAGAACCACCTGCTATTGTCATCTCTGTCTTCTTTTAATAATAAGAAAATCTGTTTACAATCTTGTACTAGTGCAGACTCATACCAGTATGTAGGCTTCTACTTGTAGAAGGTTACAACCTTCTCTCATTTTCCAGTTTCTACTGGAAGGGAGCTACAACCCCCTAGCTCTTGTACTAGCCAATATGTTTGCTAGTACATAGGTGCCAACCTACAGAAATATCCACTCTTCCACCAGGGACCACGTTTCATGAATTTTCAGGCTGGATACTCCTAGATCACAACACCACAAGTTGAAAGCCATGTTTCATCAAATTTTCACACTAGACCCATCAAAGCCTTTTAAACTTAAACTGCATCAACCAATATTCAGTTAATCTAAACAATCAGATCACTAATAGCAGAACATTGTGCTAAACCCAAAACCCTACATCATCATCTAGAAACAACTATAACCTCAAAAATCATGCATTAGAGTGTATACGACACTTGGTTGAACTCAACCTGCGTGTATACGCTACTTCCTTTAACCCAACCTGCATATATCTCTAAATATACTGAATCATAAACTTCTGAACCATAGACTGTACCAATCAGTGACATTAGGAAGATCTGTTTTCATATCATAGAGTTCAAAAATAGATAGCAACAAGGATCACCCTTCCTTCTCAATCAATCAAACATAATTTCCTTATATAACAGTTCTACGTTCAGATCTAAGAAGACTTCATTAATAGACAGCAGTGAAACAACAAAATTTTATCAGATAGATCAGTTAGATATGAACAGAAGATTTTCTTTTTGTATACGGTACTTGAAAGAGTTGAACCTGCATGTACACACGCTTTGGCAGAGACGAACCTGTGTACAAATCTGCAAATTTTGACTCAGAACTTTGCTACAATTCCAGACTTCAGACAAACATAGATCATGATAGATAACAAATAGAATAGGTGCAAAACATCAGATCTGGTCTCAACCAATATTAGATCATCCAAAAATAAGTCATTTCAAGTCTCATGATTCCTGATCCGATATTGAACTCAAGGTGCACATGAATATTTTAGATCCAGTCCCAAACATAACCCTGTAACATAATATATATACTTCAGATAGAAGTATTCCTTAGACTCTCGTTCCTTGCACACTTTGGCCTAATGATCTTCTCCTCCCTATATACTCTTAGGCCTTTCTCAATACCTTCGATCAAATACCTTGGACCAAAAAATTGGTTTTCCAACATGTACACGCTTTTCCTCCTGTGAGAGTGAAGGTATACATTATACGCTACTTTTGTTATATTAAACCACGTGTATACGCGCCTTGAACAAAGTGAACCAGCATATACCTCTCTTTCTTCATTCTTTGGACTCCGATCTGTAATCCTTTGCTGTTGACCTGCTGCACTGTGAACTTTCATCTGAGTGAGTTTCCATGAAGGACAACTCCTGGATCATAATGCCAAAAATCTCCCCCTTTGGACTTGATGGCAACAACAACACCAAGACACTCTCCCCCCTTGACATCAAGGGCAAAGGGCAAACCAAGATATTCTCTCCCCTATGTTGTTCATGCTCCCCTTGAGTACATGTTGACTTGTCTAATTGAGCTCCCCTTTGTACTTGCTAAGATGCACTAAAATCGTCCATGCTCCCCCTAAGCACAAGCAAAGTCTACGAAAATATTCTCCAAAAGAACCAACATGACTCCATAACTCAACTATGTGAGTATGACCTTCCTATCACTAATGATGCATACATACATCCATCTCCCAACCAAGCGGGGATATACCAAATTTGACTCATCCACCCAACCAAGTGGGGATATACCAATTGTTTATACATGACAGAAATATAATTACATCATCCATCCCATGCAAGGTGGGGATACAAATTACATCATTTGTCCAATAGGACTCATTCAAATGTATGAGAAGACATATCACACCCTAGACTTTTACATGACTTAAGAAACAAAATGGTATAAATATATGAAACCATAGATGGACTCAACAACCATAATGCCAACAATGAGGAATGTACATGAAGGCTAATGCTCCCCCTGAACCTATGCTACGTTTGCATTGTTAACAAGTCAATGATCAAGGCATCTTTGTCAGTCAAATAAAAATTAATGAACAAAGCATATCGATAGACAGTAATCATCAATATTTGACAGAGCACCCATATCCGAGCCTACACCACTGTTTTCCTATCTGACAAACATATACGCTCCTTGACCCTCGGAAACCTATGTGTGTATGCGACTATACTTCATGAAACATGTGTATAATAACCTTTCTCTAAAAAAAATTGTTTTAATAGCAGGTTGATGTAGCAACTACTCCCAGCTTTTGTCTGAGATATTCAAATGTCTCTCTGGGCAGTGGTTTAGTGAATATATCAACAACCTGTTCTTTGGAGGGAACATACTCTAATTTGACCTTTTGTTCAAGCACTTGGTCACATAGAAAATGGTACTTGATGGGTATGTGCTTGGTCTTGGAGTGCATGACTAGATTCTTTGAAATACTAATGACACTTGTATTATCACATAGAAAGGAAATAGGTGGAGTACATGTGATCTGAAGGTCTTGCAAAGTTTGCATCATCCAAAGTAGTTGTGTGCAAAAAGATGCAGCAGCTACATATTCTGCTTCAGATGTAGATAAAGAAATTGAGATTTGTTTCTTGCTTAACCAAGACACTAACCTGGAACTCATATAGAATGCACCACCACTAGTGATTTTTCTATCATCAACACTTCTTGCCCAATCTGCATCTGTATATGCATGAAGAGTAAGACCTGCATTTCTAGGATAACATAACCAAAGCCTTGAGTTCCTTGAAGATATTTGAAAATTCGTTTGACTACTTGAAGGTGTGATTCCTTTGGATTTGCTTGGAATCTTCCAACTATTCCTACTGCATGCATGATGTCAAGTCAAATACCTGTTAGATAAGCAAATTTCCAATCATGGATCTGTAAGTTGGTTGATGTACTGTTGTTGATTCATCATTTGAGCTGAGACTACATCCTGTTACCATTGGGGTACATACAAGGTTAGAATCTTCCATTCAGTACCTTTTCAAGATCTGTTTGATATGTTTGTTTTGTGAAAGAAAAATACCATCTTTATTTTGTTCAACTTATAGACCAAGAAAATAGGTAAGTTCACCAAGCAAGGACATTTCAAATTCTCGCTGCATTACTAAAGCAAAATTCTGACTCATGGATTCTTCATTGGCACCAAAAATGATCTCATCATCATAAACAATAATAATTATCAATTTATCAGTTTCAATCTTTCTATGTAGATTGTTATTTGTTGAACCTCTCGTAAAACCCTATTGGTGTAGATATTTGTCAAGGCGGTAACACCAAGCCCTTGGAACCTGTTTTAAACCATAGAGAGCCTTTTTGAGTCTACATAAAAGTTTTGCATCATTTCCAAGAATGAATCCTTCTGGTTGTTCAATATAAACTTCTTCTTCTAAATCTCCATTCGAGAATGATGATTTTACATCCATTTGGTATACTTTGAATTTTTGAAAGCTAGAAAGAGAAAGAAACATCCTTATGGCTTCAATTCTGGAAACAGGTGCAAATGTTTCTTCAAAATCTATACCTTCTTGTTGTGCATACCCTTTACAAACAAGTTTGGCCTTGTTTCTAATGACTTCTCCATTTTCATTCAGCTTGTCTTTGAATATCCATTTAGTTCCTATAATATTCTTATGATGAGGTCTAGGAACTAATTCCCAAGTATCATTTTTTTCAATTTTCTCAAGTTCTTCATCCATAGCCTTGACCCAACATTCATCTTTACATGCTTCTTTTAAATTTTGAGGTTCGGTGGAGGATAGTAATGCTAGATAGCTTGAGGTCCCTGTAATAGTTCTTCTTGTTTGTACACGTACCTCTTTTTCCCCTAAAATTTGGGTTTCTGGATGATTTTTCTGAACATACTTGGATGAAGTGTTTTCTTCTACCATTATCTCTTATTCTGGTGCTTCATTGGTTTCTTCTTCAATATGATTTTGATTTTATGTGGGAAAATAATCCCCATATTCTTCATTGTCATAATCTTTTGTTGATTTTATATGTTTTAGATTTTTGCATGCTTCGTCAACTACAACATCAATGTTTTCAACAGTTTTTCCAAGTCTTTTATTATAACATTTATATCCTTTACTTCTAGAAGAATAACCAAGAAGAATGCCTTCGTCTATTCTAGGTTCAAACTTACCAAGTTTTTCATCAGTCCTTTTGATATAACATTTACTTCCAAAAACTTTAAAGTATTTTACAATAGGAGGCTTACCATACCAAAGTTCATGTCTTGTTTGAATGTTGTTTACCCGAACATTTGCTTGGTTGTGAATAGTTATGGCAATCAAGAGAGCTTCACCCCAGAAGGTTGCAAGAGTTCCAGATTTATCTAGCATAGCTCGAGCCATTTGTTGAATTATTTTGTTCATTCTTTCTACCACACCATTTTTCTAAGGAGTCCTTGTGGTGGAGAATTGCCTTTTTATTCTGTGTTGTTCACAAAATTCAAAGAATCCATCCGAGGTAAATTCCCCTCCTCGATCAAATCTGAGGAATTTGATTTTTCGATCTGATTCATTTTCAACCAAAGCTTTGAAGGCTTGGAACTTTTCAAAAGCTTCATATTTATGCTTTAGAAGACCTATCCAACACATTCTGGAAAAATCATCAATGAACAAAATAAATTATTCTTCTCCACGAAGTGACTTTTTCCTTGATGGTCCACATAAATCAGTATGGACAGGTTCAAGAGGCTTACTAGCTGACCCTTATTTTTCCATGAAGTGAACTCTGGCTTGCTTGCCGATTTGACATGGTTTGCATATTGTATTTTCTGGGATGCTTATATCTGGAAGATCATGAATAGCCTTGAATCTACATGCTTTTCTTACTTGAGAAAATCTTAGATGTCCCAATCTTCTATGCCATAGCCAGTTTTCATCATTTTTGCTTAGATAGCACTATTGTTGTCCTCCCTTGAGTATGTATAAGTTGTTTGGAGTTATTTTACCTTTGATCATAGTCTCTCTTGTATCAAGCTCATGAACAAAACATCTGTTTGATCGAAACACCACTTCATTTCCTTGATCACACATTTGACTGACACTCAACAGGTTATGCTTTAAACCGTCTACATACATAACATTTCTAGCTTTAACCTTTTCTTTCAAGAAAATAGAGCCTTTACCTTTTATGATAGCAAGAGTGTCATTTCCAAATGAGACATTATTTTCCTCTTCTAAGGCATTATATGAGTAAATTTTTTCTTTGTCACCTGTCATGTGTTTTGAGCATCCACTATTGATGTACCATTGATTTTCTTATACTTCTGTATACAAGGCTATACCACATCTTTCTGTTTGAGATTCTTTCCTTCTCCATATCTTGGGATTTAATATAGTTTGCTCCTTTTGAGATGTTTGCCGAAATTTTCTCTTGCATTCAGATTCTTCATGACCAAATTTGTTACAGATTGAGCATTCTATTTCATTTTCAAGAAGAGAAAATTTATTATAGGAACTTTTCTTGATATTTGTTACATTCCTTTGATTTTGTGCTTCTCTATTCATGATGGTTTTGTAAGCAACACATTGAGAAACTTTGTGTCAAAAATTAGGACATGAAAAACATTGCCCATTAAAGAAGTTCCTACGACTATCGAATCTATTGACCTAGAGATTGTAGTTTCTATTGATATTCATCTTTGGAGAAAATTCAACATGATTTACCTGAAGTTGGTTGTGGATTCTATTCATCCTTGGATTAAATTGAGTCTGATTTACCTGGTGATCTGCTTATGCATTTTTTCGCGATTGTCATATTGTTCACTGGTCTTTGCTGCATCAAGATAGCCTTTTTTGGAGGTTGACGACTTCTGTGATTGAGTTGCTTCTTCAGTATATCCAATACTTATCTTTATCAGAGTAGAACGCTGAAATTTGATAATTTCATTTAAAGTTTCTAATCCGTTATCAAATCTAAGATTGAGAGATATCATTTTCTCAAGATCCTTTCTTAGACCCACAATTTCACATTCTAGTTTTTCATTGTGTTTTTCCTTTTCAGCAAGTTGGTATGTCAAGGTATCTATAATCATATTCTTTTCTTCTAAATAGATTTTGAGTTTAGATATTTCTTCATGAAGGTCTTCTTCTGCTAAAGCATCCCAAAAATTATCATTGTCATAAGCCATGAGAAGTTTGTAATCTTGTCCAGTTTCATCTTCATCACTATTAGAGAAACCATTGCTATCTTCATGAGTATAGTAACTTCTTTTATTCACAACTTGTTTTCTATTCCCTTTTGCATATTCCTTTTCTTTTTTAAATTTACCTTTATGAGTACATCTGGCAGCATAATGACCAACTCTACCACAAGAAAAGAATTTGAAGGGTAGCTTACCTCTAAACCTTCCAAAACCCCATTGAAGCTTTTTGACAAAGTTTACCTCATCTTCTTCTTTTGAAATATGTCCTGATTCATTGTGTTCTTCCTTTCCTTTTGCTAAACTTTGAATGCGGCCTCTCTCATATCTGATGGTCCTCCTTTTCTCATCTCAAAGGCAGTTAAGATTCCATGAAGTTGTGACATAGTGATATTCTGCAGATCTTGTTTTTCTTCTATGGCAAACACTTTGGATTCAAATTTAGCAGACAAGGATCTCAAGAATTTCCCAACTAAAGTAACTTCCTTAATTTCTTCACCCATATTCTTCAAACAATTGACAACCTCATCTATACGTAGGAAGTAACTAGCTATACTTTCATCACTATGCATCTTAAGATTTTCATACTGAATTCTGAGAGTTTGAAGCTTAACATGTTTTACCTAAGAGTCTCCTTCGTAGCTCAAAATGATTTTGTCCCATATTTCTTTGGTTGATTTGAGCTGCATGACTTTGACAAATTCTGATTGTGACAGACTTCCCAATAAAGTATTGATAGCTTTGGCATTGGTTTCATATTGCTTTTTACCTACCGTATCTGCAGGAATTGTTGTTGGAAATGTATATCCTCCTTCCACAATTTCCCAGACATCCATTCCAGGTGATTATAGATAGGCTGCGGTTCTTATTTTCCAATAAACAAATTTTCTCCCATCGAAGATTGGTGGTTTGATAGATCCCATGCTTTCTTCACTATTCATGTTGATGGATCTCCCTTCAAGCGATCAAGCTTCTTCTGAAGGACCTGGCTCTGATACCAATTGTTGGAAATAATACTGAGAGGGGGGGTGAATCAGTATTATCATATCAAAATTTTATTTCCCAAACATATTTATTTATGCTACCTCAGTGAAGTGAATTACTGTGTACACGCGACTGTGCTTAAAGAAACCAGCGTATATGCATAGAACTTGTGATTTAGATAGTTTATCATGTGTTGAGCTTAAATCAGTATATCACATATTTATTAGACAGTGCAGTAAAAGAAGAATAAAGCATCACACATAAGCAACACACATGAACACCGAGATTTAAGGTGGAAACCCAATGTGGGTAAAAACCACCTGCTATTTTCGTCTCTATCTTCTTTTAATAATAAGAAAATCTATTTACAATATTGTACTAGTGCAGACTCATACCAATACGCAAGCTTTTACCTGCATAAGGTTACAACCTTCTCTCATTTTCTATCTTCTACTGGAAGGGAGCTACAACCCCCTAAGTCTTGTACTAGCCAATACGTTTGCTAGTACTTACATGACAGTTCCACTTTTCCACCAGGGACCATGTTTCATGAATTTTCAGACTGGATACTCCTAGATCGCAACACCACAAGCTGAAAGCCATGTTTCATCAAATTTTCACACTAGACCCATCAAAGCCTTTTAAACTTAAACTGCATCAACCAATATTCAGCTAATCTAAACAATCAGATCACCGACACCAGAACACTATGCTGAACCAAAAACCTTGCATCATCATCCAAAAATAGTTGTAACCTCAAAAATCATCCATTAGATTGTGTACGCTACTTGGTTGAACCCAACCTGTGTGTATACGCTGCTTCCTTTAACCCAACCTATGTATATCTCTAAAGATACTAAATCATAAACTTCTGAACCACAAACTATACCAATTAGTGACATTGTGAAGATCTATTGTCATTTTATAGAGTTCAAAAGCATATAGAAACAAGGATCACCCTTCCTTCTAAATCAATCAAACTCAATTTCCTTATACAAAAATTCTACATTCAGATCTAAGAAGACTTCATTGAAACAACATAGAACAATCTGAAAATTAACATCCACTAATGAACCTTTGGAACTTTGTCTTCTCATCCTTGAGGTAGGGCACCTACCTCCACAACTTTAGAAACATGGTTGTGTAATATTCATCTCTCATGTAACTCATATTCAACTCATAGAACCCCTTTGCATTTCCATCATAATATCTCTCTGACAAGTACTTCCTCCTAAAGATTTGCTTAAATTCATGTTGATTAAACTCCTCTACCCTGACGCCTTTGACACACTTCATATCTTCCCACTAGATATATACTCTTCCTCTGAGATAGAAGATATTTATCTTGGCTTTCATATTCTCTAAATAATCATGCAACCCAAAGAACTTCTTCATCCTAAGTAGCCATCGTTCTTCATCTTATGTTTTCTTCACATCCCCATCAAAAATAGGAGGATTGAATTTCTTGAACTCCTCTGGAAAATATTACTTCTCATTCCTCATATAAGGATGATGGAATAATGATGATGATGTCTCTCTGAACCGGATCTAGAATAAAATCCATGAGTGATAGCCCACCTGTCAAGCACATCCAAAGATATACCACCTCTAACTGTGTCATCCTTGTACAACCTATAACCTAATCTATACTTGCCACCATATGCCTGATTAGTCTTTTCCTTTTGTCCATTACTGATCCTAAGTTATCCCTTATTCTACAAATATGAAAGGCTTTGAAGGATGATTGCATTAAATTTTGATTTTTTTTCCTAAGCTCTGGCAAGCCTTTCCTCTGCCTTAATCAACCTACTATTATCTTACTTACAACTTCTTATTTCTGCCTTCAAACCTCTCAATGTATCTGCTCTACCAGGAGAGTACTCTTTGTTGAAAATAATATTGAAAGAGGGGTGAATCAGTATTATCAAATCAAACTTTTATTTCCCAAACGTATTTATATACACTACCTCAGTGAAGTGAATTAGTGTGTACACACAACTGTGCTTAAAGAAACCAGTGTATATGCATAGAACTTGTGATTTAGATAGTTTATCATGTGTTGAGCTTAAACTAGTATATCAGATATTTATTAGACAGTGCAGTAAAAGCATAATAAAGCATCACACATAAGCAACACATATGAACACCAAGATTTAAGGTGGAAACCCAATGTGAGTAAGAACCACCTGCTATTGTCGTCTTTGTCTTCTTTTAATAATGAGAAAATTTGTTTACAATATTGTACTAGTGCATACTCATACTAGTATGTAGGCTTCTACATGTAGAAGGTTACAACCTTCTCTCGTTTTCCAGCTTCTACTGGAAGGTAGATACAACCCCCTAGCTCTTGTACTAGCCAATATGTTTGCTAGTACGTAGGTGCCAGCCTACAAAAAACTCCACTCTTCCACCAGGGACCACGTTTCATGAATTTTCAAACTGGATACTCCTGGATCACAATACCACAAGTTGAAAGCCACCTTTCATCAAATTTTCACACTGGACCAATCAAAGCCTTTTAAACTTAAACTACATCAACAAATATTCAGTTAATCTGAACAATCAGATCACTAACAACATAACACTGTGCTGAACCCAAAACCCTACATCATCATCTAGAAATAGCTATAACCTCCAAAATCATGCATTAGAGTGTATACGCTACTTTTTTGAACCCAACCTGCATGTATACGCTACTTCCTTTAACCCAACTTGTGTATATCTCTAATGATACTGAATCATAAACTTCTGAACCACAGACTGTACCAATTAGTGACATTAGGAAGATCTACTTTCATATCACAGAGTTCAAAAACAGATAGCAACAAGGATCACCCTTCCTTCTCAATCAATCAATCAATCAGACTTAATTTCCTTATACAACAGTTCTACGTTCAGATCTAAGAATACTTCATTAAAAAACAGCAGTGAAACAACAAAATTTTATCAGATAGATCAGTCAGATCTAAACAGAAGCTTTTCTTTTTGTATAGTCTAATTGAAAGAGTTGAACCTGCATGTACATGCGCTTTGGCAGAGACGAACCTGCGTACAGATCTATAAATTTTCACTCAGAACTTTGCTACAATTCCATACTTCAGACAAACCTAGATCATGATAGATAACAAATAGAATAGGTGCAAAACATCAGATCTGGTCTCAACCAATATCAGATCATTCAAAAATAAGTCATTTCAAGTCTCAAGATTCCTGATCCAATATTGAACTCAAGGTGCACATGAATATTTCAGATCCAATCCCAAACATAACCCTGTAACATAATATATATACTTCAGATAGCAGTATTCCTTAGAATCTCATTACTTGCACACTTTAGCCTAATGACCTTCTCCTCCTTATATACTCTTAGGCCTTTCTCAATACCTTCGATCAAATACCTGGGACCAAAAAATTGGTTTTCCAACATGTACACGCGTTTCCTCCTGTGAGAGTGCGTGTATACATTATATGATACTTTTGTTCTGTTAAACTGTGTGTATACACGCCTTGGACAAAGTGAACCAGCATATACCTCTCTTTCTTCATTCTTTGGACTCTGATCTATAATCCTTTTTTATTGACCTACTGCACTGTGAACTTTCATCTGAGTGAGTTGCCATGAAGGACAACACCTGGATCATAATGCCAACAATCTCCCTCTTTGGACTTGATGGCAACAACAACACCAAGACACTCTCCCCCTTTGACATCAAGGGCAAAGGGCAGACCAAGATATTCTCTCCCCTATGTTGTTCATGCTCCACCTGAGTACATGTTGACTTGTCTAATTGAGCTCCCCTTAATACATGCTGAGATGCACTAAAACCGTCCATGCTCCCCCTGAGCACAAGCAAAGTTTGCAAAAATATTCTCCAAAAGAACCAACATGACTCTATAACTCAGCTATGTGAGTATGACCTCCCTATCACCAATGACGCATACATACATCCATCTCCCAACCAAGTGGGGATATACCAATTGTTTATACATGACAGAAATATAATTATATCATCCATCCCATGCAAGGTGGGGATACAAATTGCATCATTTGTCCAATAGGACTCATTCAAATGTATGAGAAGACATATCACACCCTTGACTTTTACATGACTTAAGCAACAAAATGGTATAAATATCTGAAGCCATAGCTGGACTCAGCAACCATAATGCCAACAATGTTGAATGTACGTGAAGTCTAATGCTCCCCCTGAACCTATGCTACTTGTGCATTGTTAACAAGTCAATGATCAAGGCATGTTTGTCAGTTAGATAAAAATTAATGAACAAAGCATATTGATAGATAGTAATCATCAATATTTGACAGAGCACCCATATCCGAGCTTGCACCACTGTTTTTCTATCTGACAAACATATACACTCCTTGACCCTCAAAAACATGTGTGCGTATGCGACTATACTTCATGAAACACGCGTATAATAATCTTTCTCTAAAAAATTTGGTTTTAATAGTAGGCTGACGCAGCAACTACTCCCAGCTTTTGTCTGAGATATTCAAATGTCTCTCTGGGCAGTGGTTTAGTGAATATATCAACAACCTGTTCTTTGGAGGGAACATACTCTAATTCTACCTTGTGTTCAAGCACTTGTTCACGTAGAAAATGGTGCTTGATGGGTATGTGCTTGGTCTTGGAGTGCATGACTAGATTCTTTGAAATACTAATGGCACTTGTATTATCACATAGAATGGAAATAGGTGGAGTACATGTGATTTTAATGTCTTGCAAAGTTTTCATCATCTAAAGTAGTTGTGTGCAAAAAGATGCAACAGCTACATATTTTGCTTCAAATGTAGATAAAGCAATTGAACTTTGTTTCTTGCTTAACCAAGACACTAACCTGGAACCCTTATAGAATGCACCACCACTAGTGCTTTTTCTATCATGAACACTTCCTACCCAATTTGCATCTGTATATGCATGAAGAGTAAGATCTGCATTTAAACTAAGATACCATAAACCAAAGTCTTGAGTTCCTTGAATATATTTGAAAATTCTTTTAACTACCTGAAGGTGTGATTCCTTTGGATTTGCTTGGAATCTTCCATCTATTCCTACTGCATGCATGATGTCAGGTCAGATACCTGTTAGATAAGAAAATTTCCAATCATGGATCTGTATGTTGGTTGATGTACTGTTGTTGATTCATCATTTGAGCTGAGACTACATCCTCTTACCATTGGGGTACATACAGGGTTAGAATCTTCCATTCAGTACCTTTTCAAGATCTGTTTGAGATATTTGATTTGTGAAAGAAAAATACCATCTTTATTTTGTTGAACTTGTAGACCAAGAAAATAGGTAAGTTCACCAAGCAAGGACATTTCAAATTCTTGCTGCATTACTAAAGCAAAATTCTGACTCATGGATTCTTCATTGCTACCAAAAATGAATATTTCAGATCTAGTCCCAAAAATAACCCTGTAACATAATATATATACTTCAGATAGAAGTATTCCTTAGAATATCATTACTTGCACACTTTGGCCTAATGATCTTCTCCTCCTTATATACTGTTAGGCCTTTCTCAGTACCTTGGACCAAAACAACTTAGGACCAATACCTTAGACCCAATACCTAGGGTCAATACCTTGGACCAAATGCCTCAGAACAATTACCTTGGACCAAAATACCTTGGATCAAATACCTTGGACCAAAATCTTGGTTTCCCAACATGTACATGCTTTTCCTCCTATGAAAGTCTGTGTATATGTTACATGCTACTTTTGTTCTATTAAACTGTGTGTATACACACCTTGGACAAATTAAACCAGCATATACCTCTCTTACTTCATTCTTTAGAGTTTGATATGTAATCCTTTGTTGTTGACCTGTTGCACTGTGAACTTTCATCTGAGTGAGTTGCCATCAAGGACAACACTTGGATCATAATTCCAACACTCTTCTCCTTGCTACTTAACTAACCTGTCCCGTTCCACTGAATTCAAATCATGCCTATAAGGGGAGTCATATGAACTTTAGTCCACCATTATGCTCTTCGTCACTGATCTTCTATCTCCTGCAAACATGTCTTGTTAGATAAACCAAATAGAAACATAAACAAAATCATACCTTAGTGTATTTCAGGGGAGGTTGTCTCATCTGCACAATTAGTCCAAATTAGCACGATATAGATACATAATGACAACCACATATCAACATCATGCATAAATAAGGTCATGATATCCATAATGTTAGCTTAAGGGAGCTTGATCCGGGTTTAGAGTTGTTTGAGCCAACATACAAACCCTAATTGTTGGCCCTTTTAGCAAAAACCTACATAGCGCAGGCTGCAGTCTCACCCGAAGCAGTATTGTGGGATGCTAGAACAAGGTTTCTGCATCCAGAGATCATGTGATAAGAAATATGAAGCCTTCGTAGCTCAGATCTGCCTTCGCACAGATCTAAGTCCTCCTATGGTCTGCTATTGTAACTCTATAAAATGGCTCTCAGGCCTTCATGAACGTCTACGATTAGAATTTATTACCCTAAATGAAGTTTACTAACAACTTTCACGTAGTAAATAATAACCCTAGATCTGTCTTCACATAGATCTCACCAATTCGAGAGGAGATTATACAGATTCAGCTAATACCTTCGCAAAACCATATCATTACTTAGTTCATGCATAGATATTAAGGATTTAACATATCCTTTAATTACACTTTATTCCACATAAAACATATTATTGAGTGATAAAGCATAACTTGAACAGAAATAAGAATAAGACACATATGCAAGATATTCATCCAAAATTAATCTTTATTAGGTTCAACGTTTAAATTACAGACTTTTTTACCCTGTGAACCTAGTTGTAGGGGCCCGTGCACTTAGTGGTGGACTTACTAAGGTCTCTGCGCACTCAACTACAAGAGCCTTCCATTTTCGTCGAAGTACAGGAAATAGAGATTTCCTGCCTTAGCACTTGCCCAAAACAATATCTTCTATATTCATTCATTGTCTTTAGACTCGTTATGTCTCAAATATTTATAGCCTTTCTATTACAATACCATGGCCATTGACCTATGGATGAGTCCCAAAACCGACGTATCACTTACCCATACAAGGGGCTAAATCCCCTTTGACTCCTACTTAGTTGCATGATCTGATTCCACATTTCACGGAGGCTTTAACTTCTTTAAAAAATTCTATTCAAAAATTGGTTAAACTAACTCAAAATTTACCCTAGGGACCCTATCCCAATAGGCCCCCAACACATATATGGTGACTCGCCCTCGAGTCACTCAGCTGGCTTCTCAACTTTGTGGTGGAGATCATTGAACTGTTGTTTCAATGCATTCAGCCCCGCGGTACTCTATACTGCAACCTTCTTCACTTCTTCGACCAATTTTTTAGTAGTTGTTCCTTCTACCACTAGTTGCATCATTCGATGAGTCTGTTGTATATCTTCAGTTTCTCGTGTATGGTCTGTGAAATATGGCTGGTCTCTTCTATCCAAGTTTGAAGTTGAGCCTTTAGCACTGATTCTTTTTGTTGTAGTTCATGTACTTGTGCTTGTAATAGCTTTCCTTCCTGCAGGTGCATGAAGCGCTAGACTAGCGCCAATGTGCGCACAGTCACCCGAACCTCATCATACATCTGATGGGCCTCTTTGATTTCTAGGCTCAATATTTGGAGGTTTGGGTCCTCCTGCAAAGTGTCCCATAACTCAATGGCTTGTTTAAAGAGAAAATCACATCCTTTAACTATAGTCTCCAATGTATTCGTATGTTCCTTAATGGTTTCTCCCTGACCTCCGGTGGAGTCTTCGACTGTAGCTTCAGCTATAGTTCTGCTATCTTCATCTTGAAGTCAAACATGACTTTGCCTATCTCATCTTTTGATGCACGGACAGCAACAACCAACTTCTTGATCTTTGTTGTAGTTGTGGCATCTTCCAAAATGTTTAACTCTAGGACTAAGTTGCATGCTTGTGTTATCGTTGCTTCCAGGCTCTTACTTCAGGCTTCTAGTTCTTCCTTTTCTTTTAGATCCTGAGCCTTTTCTGCAAACATATTTTCATTGTTTACCTTGAACTTGTTGATGACAGCAAGTGTGCATTTCTCTCTGATCCTAAGCTCGTCTGAAACCCCTTGATGCAATGCATGGAGAGTTTGAAGAGGCAACGCAGCTAAGTTCACCCCAATGTCTTTGATTGTGCTCAACAAGGCATGGTCTTCCTGTGATTCTAGCAGGTTGATCCTTTTGATAAGGATATGACTCTGAGGTCTAGAGTTCATTCCAAATCCAAAACTTTCTCACTCCCTTGCTCCAGGCTCGCTTTCCCAATTCTTGATTGAACCCTTCCTGTCTGGATCTGCAGCTCATGTAGATCCTTCTGGACACTCCCTAGCATCTGCATGTACTATTGTTCAAATTGTTGCCATAGCTTTGTTGTTATGTCCCTAACTTTGTCTCCAATTTCATCTAAATCCCCTTCTGTGAGGACCATCAGATCAATGTGTGCTTGTTTATTTGATTTATGCTTTTTCCTTGGCCTAGAAGTTGTCTCCTTACTACACTTCTTCAATGTGAAGGGAGTGATCTACTCTCCATCCCCGCCTCCTTCCTGCTCTAATTGTTCCTGCTCATATGTACATTCGGAAGCCAATTCTTCACCTTATTATGTGTCAGTGCGCTATGTCTCATCACACTCTTTCACAGTGCGCTCCTTCTCAGCAGCTACCTTAGCAGCAACTTCTTGCTTCCTTTGTTTAGCCAATGCCTACGCCGCTTTCTGTGTGCCTCTTTTCACTTCTGCGCAGCAGATATTTCTCCACCTTTACTGGTACCTGCACCAATGTCTATGGGTTTGCACCACTCTACTGGCCAATGCCCCACAATCTCCTATGCATGTTTTTCCAACACTAAGCATGGAAACCTGTGACATATCTGCTCAGGGTCCTTCCGCATCCTAATTGATGCATTATGGAAATCGGCCTTGAACTCCGCGAAGGCCCTCAACTGCTCAAATAAGGTTGGAGACAACCTTGGCTGCTGACTAATTACTGTGTGGAGATCCATTTAAACTAATATCTTGAAAAACTTGGACTCCGTGATCCTTTCCAGATCCTTTGTCAACCACAGCGAAGCGAACTTCGTTGCCTCTGGTAAATCTTCTTCCTGTGGAGGAAACTAAATATCCTTTGGCAGGCACCATGCCACTAGTAAAATGAGCAATAGGAGCCAGGCATAGCAAAATGGTTTACTATTCTCCTGTTTTTCATGGAAATTTGCGAGGAATTCCTTACATAAATATTGCACCTAGTTATATTGTACTCCCTTTGCGCACTAGGCAGCCAATGACACTACAGGCATTGAAACTTTGTCAACATTTCATTTCCTCATAATCTTCACTACTAAGATTTGGGTGGCAAACTACACCACCTGGTCTTGAATGGAGCAGATAGAATATCCACACGACTTCTTCATTAACCCAAATTCAACCTTCATCTTATCTGTCAGCTCCTTTTCTCCACTTTTCCTTCCAAATTCTTTGGCAAGGTCCACCCCTTTATAGGGAAGCTTCATAATCCTATTGATGAGCATATCTGTGATAGGGATGGGTTCACCGAGCCATAAGCACCCATCATGCACCAACGCAAGAAGCTAGCATACACACACAGTGTTGATGATCGACCTATGAAAGTGTGGTATGAAAAGCATGTGCAGCAATCTAGCATGCTCAACACCTCTGGCCCATTTCACAGGTTCCAGCCGTGTAACCCCTGTTTCTTTGTAATATATTTTCATCATGTATTTTTTAGTAACCAAATGAGGGAATTTCCCGTAGTCTACAAGATCCAAATCATCCATATTTAATACCGAAATGTGTGTTAAGACCGCGCCTTCAAACACGACCTGTTCTTGTAACAAGGGCGTCGAGACCATAAATTTTCCTAAATCTAGGTCTTTGGTTACTTTTGTCTTCCCTTTCCATGGAGGGATATACTTTGGGATCCATGTGATAGGATCGCCCTCCTCATCATCTACTTCCTCCACTCCATCACAGACTTCTTCTTCCTCCAGGTCCACGATTTTCTCTGGCTTCTTACCCTTCTTTTCTTTTTGTCGAACCTCTAGGTTCTTCCTCGATGAATGCCTCACTGGTATAGATTTCTTCTACTTCTCATTAGCATTCAGTTGCTTCGCCCTAGGCAACCTTGGTATCATAGGCACAGTAGGCGCAACTTCCATAGATATGACTTTGGGGCCTTCCGCTTGAGAAACAATGACTTTGGAACTAACTGGAGTAAACATTCGTTCAAAGAAAATTTCACGGCTTCTGCAAACAAGTTTGCGAATGACAGTCATGACAAGAGTTCTCCTAGTCTTACATGCTTGATAAAATTAGAATAGTAAGGCTCACAGACAATTCTCATAACGCAAATTTTTCTTCGACGAACCAACATGCCCAATTTACAGGAGGTTTTGAAATCAAATCTGACTATTCCCTCCATTTTCTGATCATAAATGCATCTTTGGCGGTAGATCTCCACATATTTTTTCCTTAAATGGTGCTTATTCACTCCTCTGAATGGGATTTTTTCCATCAAATCGTGAACAGTGATTCCAATAGCTACTTTTGGACTCGTCTACGTGGTGTCATCCTCCTTGGCACAGCCCATCTAGTGCATATTCATCTGTCACACTCCTTTCTTCCATTGTGCAGCCTTCCTATTAAATGTCTCTCCACTTTGGGAAGTGTAGTTTATAGTCCCACAATCTATTGCCGTTGTCTAGATTACTAAGACTGTCTTGCTACCATGTAGTCATTGCGTAGGGGTAGGATCCCCTGTGTACAGCTTCAGCCTACTTCCATTCACTTTCCCAAGAAATGACTCCCCATTCATTGTCGCGAGCTGAACTAAGCCACCATCTATGATCTCTTTAACAACATAGGGCCCCAACCAGTGCATTTGAAATTTCCTTGAAAATTTTGTGAACTTCTTGTCATATAGCATCACTAAATCATCCACCTTGAAAGTGTGCAGCTTCATATGCTTATCATGTTATGCTTTCTCGTGCTCCTTTTGTACTTGTTGGTGAACTCCTGTAAGAAAACGATCCTCTTCTAACTCCATTAGCTGTACGAGCCATTCTTCCAAGGTCTCGCGATCCACCATCTCTGTCAAAGTTTTGATATGTAGACTTGGCACAATATACTCCATTGGCATCGCCACTTCAGTCCCATAGGCCAACCTAAACGTGTTTGGCTTGTCAAATTCTTGCAAGTCATCCTATATGCCCATAGCATTTTTGGTATGCACATATCCTAGTCATTTCTCTGTGTGTTGCAGACCTTTGTCAGCACATTCTATAAGATCTTATTAAACGCTTCCACCATTCCATTCACCTGCGGGTGATAGGGCATACTCTTTTGGTGGTATTCTTGGAACTCTTCAAGCATCACGTTGATCGTTTCATTCAAGAAGTGTGTATTGCTATCACTCATAAATATCTTACAGCATCCAAACCATGTTAAGACATATTCAAACAAAAACTTTATAGTAGTGGCAGTTGTACAACCCTTCACTGGTTGTGCTTCCGCCCATGTGGTTAAATACTCTATTGCCTTAATGATATATCATGTGCCCATATTTTCTCTTGGTGGTTGTATTGGACCTATGAAATCAATGGCCCACTTATCAAATAACTGCAATGAAACCTAAGTATTTAAAGGCATTTCATCTCTTCACGAAGGATTTCATGTTCTTTGGCAAGCGTCATACGCCTTGCAGTATGCCTTAGAATCCTTATGTAATGTCGACCATAATAACCTAGTGTGAAAAATCTTCTATGCAGTTGCTTTTCCTGCATAGTGACCTCCTTCCACTCCTCCATGTGCCTCGGCGAGGATACTAGTGTGTTCAAATTTTGGATACTCTGTTCCCATTTTGTACAAGTGACCCGAAATCACTGAAAAATCTGCAAAGCAGACTACTAATTCCCTCATTTGCTGAGTAGAGTGTCCTTCCGAAGCTATAACCATGGTGAAAAATTGAATGATATCAGCAAAATGGTCATCCACAACACACACCACAAAGAGTTTTGCATCTGACATTCCTTCCTCCAAACTATTTGTTTCTTCACCTGTTTCAATCCATGACAGATGGTTGGGTCCTGCATTCAACTTTCTGAGCTTCACAATCACTTCGAAGTCATATTCCTGAAACAACAATAA